>JAAAKG020007278.1:0-21320 GCA_010014905.2 Druon quercuslanigerum
TATTTTTTCAACTTGAAACTTTCAAATATCTCGAAAAATAGGCACTCTATGAAAAATTGTTATGAATCAAAATTTAATCACTATGAAGAGCATATACACCTTTGTTAAAATCTCTTCCCCCACACCGCCCTTCAGGGATGGGGGTGGGGGCAAGTTCGTAATCTTAAATGGGAACCCCTATTTTTTATTGCATATTCGGATTCTTTCGATAAAAATACGTATGATTTGTCTATAACATTTTTCTCGTTTAGAATTTTTTTTCCGTAAGGGGTCCGTAAGGGAACCCAGTGGGATCTTTGCGGGTACTTTGTAGAGGCTTCTTTCGGTTTCTTCGATCTACCAGAGTTAGCTCATTATTATTCGAAAAACAGTAAATAAATGTAGCGAAATATGCTCAAATTAATAAGGATTGAAATTGTTCTTTTTCTTAGTTGCTTTGTGGTTTACAAAAGTATTCAAAAAAATATTTTAGGTCCACAGCACATAAAGGTATTCAATTTAAGAGATTACTTCTACTCAATATTTCTCACGCTACCTCTGGATGCACGAAATTCTCAAATAGTTTTTAAGACAAACCTTCTTACCGTGTGTGGAACCTCTAAATATCTTTTTTTTTTTCTAAACGCGTTTATTGCTTCCTGATAGAAGTAGATTTGTAATTACCTGAATTTCCGAATATACTTTTTTGACATATTTGGATACAATTCAACCTCAGGAGTTCAAAACCACAATTTCTTTTAAATGTGTATGTATGCATATAACTTCCTTCTGTTCGCCATATTTCGAAAAGTATAAGAACTATGATTAGAAGATTTTAGGATTTTAAGCCAGATCGGCCATTTAGTTTTATTAGCTGTTTAGTTTTTTTTAGTTTAGAGTTTAAAAAAAATGTATCGGCAGTCACCGAACATTTGGAATAACGCAGGTTAGATCAAATTGCTCAGATTTTTAAAAGAAATTTTCAAGTGGAATTACTTTGATTTTCGAATTTGCCTCGTCTCGTCTCATCACTGCAAGAAATGCGAATTTTCATTTTTCATACAAATAAAATCAGCAATTTTGTCTTCACCAAGACGCTGGCACCAGTTAAACTCTTTCGCGATAAATGCCGGGACTTCAACATGCAGAGCCTGCCTGACTGGAAATGAATTCGGTCACGTTTTTTTTCAGAACCTAGATGTCACGAAAGTAGGGTGTATTACCCCGAACAAATAAAGACAAATCGTGAAGAGGCATACCGATTGATTAGCGTCTCCACCCCACCTGTCTGCCCCTCTCTCTCTGTCCTTTTCTCTGCCCTTTCTCTCTCTCTCGCTCTCTCTGCCTCTATCCCTCCCTGCCTCGTTGGCTGCCCCCTCTCGTTTTTCTTAACCATCTCCTATACCTTCCTTGTGCATCCTTCTGACTTCATACATCTGAAGTTCATTTGTTCGAAATTACCGTTCCCTGTCAACCTCCATCTTTCCACGTTCTTCCCGTCTCCCTCCTTATAATATAATTATATGTATATATATATACACCTAGGGATGCTCACTTGAGGACCTCCACACTTTCCTTCCACCTACACACCTTCACTCCATTATATAAGATAAGGGCAGTGAGAGAGGATATGAGTAGACGTCTCACTATCCTCTCCGCACAGTCGACAGAGTGGACGTTCTTCAAGCCCTATCTTATGTCTGTGGTACCGGAGGTTTCCGTGTCCTATAAACATTTCAGTTAGGATTTTGACTTCCTTTCTCCCGAGCTTTCTCGGTGGGGGTTTAGCTTTGAGCCTACGAGTGTTTTAGCCTGTCTGCAGCCAGAGACAGAACTCTCTGGTTTAGCTAGCCTGTCCGATATCTCATTGCCCTTAATTCCACTGTGTCCAGGGATCCAAAGCAGAGTAACTCGGTTGTCTGTCGCTAGCCTATTCAGTGCCTCTAAGCACTCCCAGACTAGTAGTGACGTGGTCGTTGTTCCATTCAGGGCGATGACAGCACCCCTGATGTCTGAGCAGATACGAATGTTTCTTTTATTGCCATAATCCCCTGCCTTATAGGCGCACTGGAGTATGACAATAATCTCAGATTGTATAACTGTGGAATAGAACACCCATCGCAATTGTGAAACCCATTCCATTCCTTCTACGATATACACCGGCTCCTGCGTTCTCCCTGTTCCTGGAGCCATCTGTAAACCAGTTGTCGCCATCACTGGTCTCCACACTGCTGTGCAGGTGTGCCTCACCGTTAAGCCATTCCACTCTTGTGGATAGGCTAATATGATACTTCTTGTCGAGATACTGCTATCATTTACCATATTTAATCTCCAGGCCGCTTTCGCAGCCACGGCCTTGATGGTGAGATGGAGGAGCTCCAAACCTGTAAGTGCCCCCAGAGCCATTGTGGGTGTCGACTTCGAGGCACCCGTGATGCCTCTTAGAATCTGTCTCCTGATCCCTTCTAGTCGAGCCGCTACATAGGTAAGCCTGCCTCGCAGGATCGCTCTGTAGATCCACGTAAGTGTCTCCGGCTTCAAGCCCCAGCTTTTCCCTATAGCTCTCCTACAGAGCCAGAGAGTCGCTACTAGCTTCTTGCATTTGTTTTCCAGGTGCTCGTTCCATGACAGCTTGTCATCTAGTATAACTCCTAGATATTAGGCTTGTCCTTTGATTTTCAGTTGTTGTCCTGCCAGTCTCAGTGTACTCGCTTTTCTCCACTTATACCTTCTGGTGAATACAACTGCGTCCGTCTTGCTTGGATTGACTAATAGTCCAGTCTTCTTGCACCAAGAATCTTCTACTGCTTGTTTAAGCTTAATGCTTGCTGCATTACTCCGAGGAGCGCATCCAGATGCTGACCTCGCACGATAAACAATATATCGTCCGCATAGCCTATAACGTGGTGGCCTTGACTCGTGAGCAGATGAAGGCGTTTATCTACAACCGGGCACCACAGCAGGGGTGATAAAACACCTCTCTGCGGACATCCCGAATCAATGGTTCCACATAAAGTGGTATCACCCTTAGGTGTAGTTAGGTTCCTATTAGCCAACATGTGGTAGGTCCATTCTACAACTGCCATGATCACCTCTCCCGAGGTGTAGTGAAAGGCACATTCAATGTACATAAAATTTCTAATCGCAAGGCCTTTTACCTTCAGTTGTCCTTCGATTAGGTTAACTGCTGTGATTAGGGCCGTCTCCGTCGAGTGACCAGCCCTATAGGCGTGTTGATGCTTGTGAAGTGGCCTACTTGACAAGATCTTATCGCGGATATATCTGTTCACAAGTCTTTCCACAGTTTTTAGTAGGAAAGATGTGAGGCTAATGGGACAGAAATCCTTGGGTGAAGTATACCCAATCCTGCCTGCTTTAATTCCCTTAGAGGTGACCTCCCCTCTCCTCCTAACTTTGTAAAGCCCGGAAAATGTGCCTTGATCAGATGAGCCAAGGTGTTCCTGTCCGACTCTGAGTACCCCCCGCCGGGCAATTTTAGAGCGCCGAGCATTGCATCCGGATTTTGAGAAAGCAGCTAATCCAGTCTAGCCGCCTCTGCTCCTTTCTCGATATCTGTGCAAAAGTTTGTCCAGCTTACATGCTTTGCTATACGTATTGCACTCCTATATTCATCCCTCATTGTCCTGAATGAGGTCCAAAGGTCTACCGACTTGCCAGTACTGGCAAGTCTAAACCTCTCTCTGGTTTCCCTGCGAAGCTCTTCGATTTTCCTATTCCACTAGTGTGTCTCCCAAGCCTTTCAGACTCTTGATCGTCGACAGCTACTTTCATAAGTAGATTTTATGGCTTTTGTGAAAGTCTCGGCCGCCATCTTCAGGGTGTTTGCGTCTCTAATTGACCTGGGCACCTCTGAGAGTGCAATTCTTAGTTCCGTGGAAAACTGAACCCAGCCCGTTCTTCTTGGATTTCTGGCCCGTTTACGGCCAGAGACGGGCACAATGGATTCCAACTCGAACTCGTTTTGTGAGTGATCTGAGAGAGTGGGTTCATCTGAGACTCTCCACTTCTTGATATTGTCTGTAAAACTACTGGTACAGAGAATGATGTCAATGACTTCCTCCCTGACCGAGTTACATAACGTCTGGGTGTTACCCGTATTAAGAATATCTAAATACGTAGTAACAAGATATTCCAATAGATTGTTGCCCCTTAGGTTGACGTCCGTGCTACCCCACAGAGTATGGTGGGAGCTAGCATCGCGCCGTATCCCACTAGTGTACGTACCTCCCCTGGTGGATTGGTATCGCTGTCGTATGAAAAGTAAGCCAATCCCATGACTAGCCTCCCTATTCCTTTTAGATCCGTGGCTATTACAATCAAATCCCTGGAACGCTGTTCAAGCAGCGGGACGTCGTTGATTCCCGTCGCCAGTATGCAAGCCGTTGGATTGGCCGCCTTGGGGTCCCGGTAAATTGGGGGACTGATTAGTCACTCCCGTTTCCATGGCCTCACTCAAAGGGACCGTCAATCCCTCAGCTCCTGAGAGACCTGGGAGCAAAGCCACCGCCTGGGTTTGGCTTGCTGGAGAGACAGATTGGGATGAAATGGTTATGTTAGAACCGTTAGGACCCAACCCCTCTCCCCTCTCCGCCACCTCCCTTTCTCCTTCTTCTTTTTTATTAGATTTTGCGTGATCCATTTCTCTTCCCACGAGTAACTAGGGAAAGAAAAGGTCCGCTCCTGCAGAATCCCGCATGCAGGGGTAAGACTAATTACTCGGGGAGGTCGTCCGGGTCGTCCGAGAGGCCGTAAAATAACCTTCGTAACCCCCAGGTGCTAAATGTATATCTGTTCGCAGGCCACCATAGCAATGGAGGGCTGTTTCTTGGTCGCTATGCGGGCCGCAGGTCATTGCCGTGCCGATTCCAAGAATTGGAATCAGTCCGCGAGGGACCTTGAGCCAGGGATCCAGAAGGCCTGTGTTAGCTAGGCTCTTTCACCCTTCATTCATGCTACAATCATGCATACCAGGAGAGCCCGTCTAAAGGGATCCTTTTCAACTACCCTGGAGAGCCCGTTTATAGTGATCCTAATATCCATATCCACACGCATGCAGGCCGAGGTTCTTTTGACCCCTATGTCCCTCACGCTTAAGCTTCCCCACCAACTACAAGGTCTTACAGCCCCTTGGATTTTTCCGCATTTAGCTATAAGCTATTCTTATCCAGGTATCTTCTCAACCTTTTCATAATCTTTTTTAAGGCCTCGTCTTCTTTGTTAGCAGCACTCTGTCATTCAAACACGCAAGTGACCATATCCTGACGCATCCTAACATAACTTCCTACCACTTCGGCCGCTAGCTTACTTTACATACCCGCGATTAAAATCGCAAAAAGTGTTAAGCTAAGCGGACGCTCGTGCTTCAATAACTAATGCACCCAGAAAACTTTCGAAATTCCTGCTACTCATCTCGACCTATCTTTCGTCTCTTTATACACCTCCCTTAGCTTCTCGATCAGGCCTCGCGCCACTTTCCTCTAATCTATCTCATCCCACAACCTCCCCCTATTCATGGAAGGAAACGCGCCTTTAGGATACACGAAAAATGCGTACGCTCTTCAGTTCTTCTTCGCTATTTTTTTATCTACAACGTGCTGCATAACGCAGATATTGTCGGCAGTGCTCCTACGCGCCCTGAAGCGCTTCTGCGTCTCCGGTTATATTCCTTTCTCCACGACATCCTTCCGTAGCCTCTCTCCTATATACTTTGTACGCCGTATTCATTAGCATATTCCCTTTATATTTTATTTATTTTTATTTATATTTTCACTAACTTCTGTAGATTCTCCCTGACCTCTTGTGTTCTAAAAAGCTACGCTTAGTTCTCTACCCTGTCCAGCCCTGCTGCATTAGGCCTTCTCAACTTTAACATCTGCTTTTCTGTCTCCTCATCAAACAGCTCTTTTCCATTTATCTCCCTCGTTAATCTAATCCACTTATCGGCCTTCCATAAATCTGAGCCCTGAAATGATTATTAAAAAAATTCCCTATACTATGCACTCCCTATCTTCTTACTCATCCACACCCTACGTCTTAACGCTTCTAAACTTCTCATCCAGAACTTTCTTATTTTCCTTCTCTTCCTTCTTAAACATCAACTTAAACTTTTCTTCATTTCTACGTACTCTCCCTCTTTCGCAGTTCCTTCTTTCCACCTCTTGTACTTCCTTTTCACCTTTCTTTTCATGTTTTTACATTCCCTATCCCACCACGCCTTCATCGTTCTATTTTTCTTCTATCTAAATATCTTCTTTTGCACACTCACTTGTACTTTCTCTTTCAGATACTCCTATACCTCTTCCATTAACTTCTCTTCAAAGCTTATCTTTCCCAACTGCTTCTGATGCTTCTCGAACGCCTCCCTCGTCCAGATAACCTTCTCCCCTAACTGATGTTCTGATTCCACCCGCCCTTTCACTGCGAATTTCTCCGTCTCCTCTCCACCTTTACCCCCTGTTGTTATACGATTCTCTACGGTTCAGCCTATATCCTCCCTTCAGCTCCTTAGTATCTCCCCCTCTTTATCCATTACCTTATGCTTTAATCCTTTTTCAATACTTTGTCCCTCCCTGTAGAGGACCACATCCCCTCCCATTATTACATTAAATTCCCCTTCTAGTGCCACCATACTATTCTCTATACTATACTGTCAAAAACTTGCGCATCCTCCACCCTATCTTCACTCTCCTTATTTACACCCCCTACCCCTCTCCGCCATGAAATTCTTCCTCCAATCTATCCCTATCCCCTGTTGTAATTTGCCTGCTAGCCCTTCTTCTTTACTCTCACCACCTTCTGGAGCCTCCACCTATACGCCGTGGTAGAATTGACTCTATTTTCTCCTATTCCTTTATATTTATCCACGACTCTACCACTCCCAGAATGTTAAATTTCTCGACATACCTCTGCACCACCTTCAACACCTCTTTCGCAGCGACCTCCACCCACATTTTCTCATCTTTTTTATTTTCCTATACCCCACTTTTGCTGTTTTCCCTTCCGCACTATCCCTTCCAGCTCTGTCGCTTACCAGTCTTTGCAAATCCCTTTCCTTATGCGTCCCTCCCATTTCACGACCACCACTTGATTCCCTTTTTCCTCCTCTAGCTTAACTCTAACTAACTTTTTCTATGTCTTACAAAATGGGCCATTTCAGGTTTGTGAATTTCTAACTTAAGAAAAAATGCTGAAATAAGCTCACTATCGGCCAGAATTATTGCAACTACTCTCATAAAACAGCAATAATTCTACAATATTATTATTTATGGTAATTATTATAAACAATTTTTATAAACAAATTCATACATTCGTGTATTTCTGATCGAAAAATTTTTTTGTGCTCTGATTGCTAATATATTTCAAAAGAGTCATAATTTGAAACAATAACTTATCATAAGTTATCAATTACTATTTTTATAAACCATTTTTATAAACTAATCTCCCAATCGGCCTTTTCCTCTTAGAAAAAATATTTTTTTTCTCCAATTATTATTGGAGTGACATTTATTGTGATGACTAACCAACGAAATGAAGTAATAAATAATTTATGTGATTGTTATAAACAATTTAAAAAAACTGAGACTTATTACTTTTAAATGTAAAAAGGATGGTAATTGTTAATAACAATTTCTATAGTTGGGAGCAAGAACGCTTTACTTGCGTTTTAAGGAGTCGCTTATCTTTAATTTTTTTTACTACATATATAGTTTACTTACTTCACCGCTAGGTGGCTGTCACTTATGTGCGCCTCACAAGTATAATAATAATTTTTGTTTATATGCCAGGGGTGTTAGTTGAAGTTTGCCGGCTTTTTCAATAAAGAAAAAACGTAATCCTCTAGGGCATCTCACAAAAATTTTATTCAAAGTATTAACCATTGGATTCTACACATTTTGTCCATATTTCAGGCAAATCATGAATACCATTCCAAAAAAACTTTTCTCTTTCGAGGCAAACCATTCTACGAGCCATTTTTCGACTTCTGCTCTGCGAGTGAGTATCCCATCGATGCGAAAAGGTGATAGTCAGACGGGGCGAGGTCTGGAGAGTACGGCAAGTGCGATAATATTTCCGAATTCAATGCTTTTAATGTGTTCTTCACCACTTTAGCGGTGTGAGACGGTGCGTTGTCATGTTGTACGATAAATTTGCCATATCTTCGGGCCCATTCCGGCCGTTTTTCGATTAACGCATGATTCAAATTGATAATTTGTTGTCGGTCGCGATCCGTATTCACCGTCTCACCAGGTTTTAATATCTCGAAGTACACCACACCGCACTGGTCCCACCAAACACAGAACATTGTCTTACGACGAAAGCGATTTGGCCTTGGAGTCGATGGGCCGACCTCACCAGGTGAAAGCCATGATTTTTTCAGCTTCGGGTTCTCGAAATAAATCCATTTTTCGTCCCCCGTGACAATTCGATGCAGAAAAAATTTCCTTTTGAACCGTTCAAACAGCATTTCACAAATGGTTTTTCGATTTTCCACTTGTTTATCGTTCAGTTGGTGTGATACCCATTTTCCATACTTTTGGATTTTTCCCATAGCTTTTAAACGTTGGCAAATTGCTCCTAGGGTCACATTTAGTGTTTGTGCCAATTGATGTTGCGATTAGGTTAGGCCTTCATCCAATAACGCCTGCAATTCCTCGTCTTCGAACTTTTTCGCTGCACCACCATGTTCATTGTCTGTTAAATCGAAATCTCCACTTTTAAATTGACGAAACCATGTCTTACATATCCTAATCACTGGAGCATGTTCACTATAAGCTTCTACCAGCAATCAATGAGCTTTATTTGCTTTTTTCTTTTGATGAAATAAGAAAAGCAACGAATGCCGCAAATTCGATTTACTTAGAACGAAACTCGTACATATTCACTAAGGTAAACAACTATGAGGCTTTTATTTTGGCAGAATGGAACTGTGTATTTTTGAAGGTTATTGTCCATAGAAAAATATGACATAGATGCCAAATCATAGAAATGTATACATCTCTAGCGACATCTGTGAGTAAAACCGGCAAACTTCAACTAACACCCCTGGTAACTAAGAGAGATTTTGTTAAAATTATCTTTCTATGATTTGACGTTATGTAAAACAATTTAATGTAGGTTTGTACATTTCAATTGTCATTATTATTATAATATTTCGAATAAAAAATGGATATTCTTAAGGTGCATAAGAGGGTCTTTTGTGATTTTCTTAGTGCCAATGAGAGTACTGATGTGCAAGGTTTGTTAAATTTCATACGAACTGAGTACAGTCGTGATTCTGAGCATCTAGAAATAGTTGCTAATCATTTGAATTTATATTTTCTACCTATATTTCGGAAAAATTGGAAAGAATGTTTATGCATAAAAAGGCAGTTTTCAAAAACGTTCGAAAAGTGGCTAAACATTGACTTCTTTGTTAAATTTTCTGGGGTAAGATCACAAATCTTAGATCTGCCAATTTAAGATCTGCCTCTACAAAGAGACGAAAATTAATGTCGATTGAAGAAAGTTTTAAGGTTCTTAAGATACAGGATGCATTTCTGAGAAATTTACGAAAGAGTCGAGGAAAAGAATTGCAGCTGCTGTAGTCGCTCTTTTGAATTCTGACGATACTGAAGATTTAAACATTTGAATAACTTTGAATCATATGTGCCATATCCTTCAGAAGAAGCTTTAGCTTTAATGCAACAGGTCAGACTATCAAAGTATCAATATAATACTATTTACGTTCAGGCCAAAGCAAAAAAAGGCTGACATTTATCCTATCTATGCGAATGTATTAGAGATTAAAAAAGATTGTTATCCTTCAAATATTCGAATATCGAAAGAAGGAGCCATAGTTGAGATTCAACCTCTTATTGATCACACTATTCAAAGTCTTTTCAAAGATCCAAATTTATGCCATCCGGTTTCAGAAAATAGATTAAAGATAATTTATTTGGACTTTGAAATTAAATATGGAATCGCTGGACTATCAATTGACGCAAAATACAATCAGAAGTTTAATAACAACGATTTAACCGATAACTCTTTTCTTACAGCATCAATGGTGCCTATATGGTTGAAGGTAAAGCACTCGGAAGAAACAGTTTGGATAAATTCTCACAGTTCCTCGCCAAAACTTTGTATACCTATCATGATTAAATATGCAAAGGAAATAAAGGAATTGACGAAATCGGAAATAAAAAATATTAAGACTCAAAAACAGAAGCTTAGACCCACCACAATTACTACGACTAATGGCCCTACCATACCTTTTCGTTGACACAGTAATACCAGTCATCAAATGACTATGAGCGCCTCAACCCTAGATATGCCTGGAAAATATCTTTTTACAGACTATAGTTGTGGCATCCATATATACAGTTGGCACAACCATCCCTTTACCTTATTTTGGACATAAATGAAACGCAGAGGAGCCAGCGCCTCGAGTGTGCAACGGAGACAGCTGTCCGAAAATTTTAGTTCCAGAAAATTTGGCACTTCTCGTTCTGAACAATTCACTCTATTTCTCTCGGAGCTTTCGGCAAGACAGGTTCATGGCCAACCCCGTAAGAGCGACAAAGATGGTAATGATCCACTCTTAGGCCCGCATTATTTATGTAGAAATACGTAGTTCCCGCGTGGATGTGTCACCCAGATAGAATGTGATCTACTCTCTATTTTTATCATGTATGTATTTTTATCATATCATTTTGCTTTAGTCCGGTCGCTTTGGGAACGAATATATTGGATAAGAAAAATGGTACAAACTACCAGTAAGGTGCATGTCAATGTGTCTTTATTTCTACGTTGATTAAATGTTTGGCGGTTATTGTGCAAAAACTGAAGAGGAACTGTCATCGTTTATTTGCAAAAAAAAACACAGAAATCATGCGCTTCGAGTAGATAGTTCTACTTTGAGAAGCTCCTGTATTCACAAATTTGCCTATAAAATTCCCAAAATTTTTTTCTTTATTCCAAAAATCCTGAAGAATTCATATATTCTTTAAAAAAATACAGTATTTTTATAAACGTGACTATAAAATCGTTCACCAGAAAAAAAAGTATCTTTATTACTACTGCACCTACGATAACGAGCCAAAGCTGTTAATGTTTGAAAAAGGAAAAGTATTAACACCATATAAATAGACTGTATAAAAAAAATGTTGGTTATAAATTATAACTATTTTGAAGTCTGGAGTAGGGAAAAGAAGGTACAAAGGCGTCTTTGTGGAACAGATACTGCCAGGCCCGGTGGAACGTAGGTTATCTGTCTTTCTCGCTCCTTAAGAAGCGTGAATGTAAAGGAGCGAAAAAGACAGATAACCTGCGTTCCACCGGGCCTGGATACTGCCGCCTCTTTTGTTAGCCACTTAGCGGGGCTCTAAAAGCAGGATTGTAGCTACTTTGGATGCACTCAAAGATAATAATGTTATATAAAAAAAAAACCCAAAAAATCAGGGCACAAAAATTTTCAATGACATTGCTGTATTTTCCTCGAAAGAAGATAAATGTTCAGCGAAACATGAAATGGTTCAAATTTCAATGAATAATTGTACACGCGGCAAGACATATTTTGTTAACGAGAAAAATAATCTGCTAATTTTTAAGAATTGTAAGCAGATGAAAAACATTGTTTTATTGATATTGAATTCACTACCATTTTCTCGCTGTAATTGAGAAAATTCTTCAAATCATATACCTACAAAGTTTTCAAATCATACACGATTTTCTGTAAAATGTACAACAAGCTGTTAGAAAATCAAACGAGTTTTTCCTTTGAAGAAGAGACATGTAGTACACGCGTTGCGCGCACTATTTTCGTTAAAAAAGCATGTTTACCTTATCTTTTGCTAAGTTAAAAGAAATTCCCTCTGAAAAAATATCATGATTAAGCACACTGCAAAGTAATTCATATCAGCGCTGGAAGAGTAGGGTGCAGATGCATTTTCTGCACGCTGTACAGCCCTGAACTAAGGACCCAGAAGCGCGTGCCACTGTGCTTAAAGGCGACCCGCTTCTTTGAATGTACCACTATACATCAATGAATCAGACGCATCTACTGCGTCATTATTAGAGGAAGGTTTTTATATGGCTAAATTAATAGAAAATTAATACAGTTTTTCACATTTTGTTCGTTATCGTAGGTGCAGTAGAACTAAATATATATATTTTTTTTGGTGAACGAATTTTTGGAATTTTATGCTCAAATTTGTCAATACAGGAGCTTCTCAAAGTTGAGCTATCTACTAGAAGCGCATGATTTCGGTGTTTTTTTTGCCGTCAAACATTTAATCAACGCAGAAGTAAAGATAAATTGACATGCACCTTACTGTTAGATTGTACCTTTTTTTTTATCCGAGATATTCATTCGCAAAGTGACCGAACTACATGAAAAAATCAGAGAGTAGGTACTCAGCGTGCGCATGACACGCTCTGCATCTATCGCTGGGAACTTCTTGGCATAAAATGCGATCGCGGCCTACTAAGGTGGAAATTGCATAGTTCTGTCACGCGAAGATGAAACTCTCTGTAGCTGGATGAAGCCCTGATGATTTGATAAAAGCTAAAGTTTGCTCTTTTCACAAGGACGATTCCTCTGCATTTCTGTAAAAGTTTCCGTGCATTTTCTCTACAAGTAGCTCTTGATGGAATTTTTCATCTCGTGGTTCCTGTTCATTTTTAGGAAATGATATCTGCTATTTGCAAATATGTGAGATGTATTTGGAACAATTCGATTATGAAGACCCTGGAGATTCAGAAGTCCGCGTCGACATTGGGGGGGGGGGGGGGATACATAATCGCGAAACGGAGGAATTAATATGCAAGCTATTATGCATATGCATAATCGTACATGTCGCGATTTCAAGGGCAGTGGGCTCTTTCTTCGTCCACTGAACTACCCCAAACGCGTAAAATAGAACCAGAATGGCAAGCATGTTAGTCGCAGATAGCTTGTTCAAAGCCGATAGATTCGAAGATCAAATCTTCCGAACAAAATGCTTGTATTTGCTTTGTAGAGACTCGTTCACTGATGTTACGATGTTGCAATATGTCTAATAAAACCTATATCCACAAGCTCAAGGTCCAAGGGAACGCCAATAAACTTTCCTTTGTTCAGATGAGTATTGCCATATTTGTCCAATTCATGGTCCATACTAATCTCTCACGTGTACTGCTTGACGATATTTGAAGCACTCTGAAGTTTGCTTTTACCACAAGCATAGATATTTCAGTTCATCCATATAAAATACATGAGTGACCTTATGCTAGCGATAATCAGTGCCGGCACAGGGGTATCCAGAAAAATTTCGTAGTGCGGGAGATAGAGGCAAAAGTGTCATGTAAAAAAGCAGAAGACTCATGGCGTCGACCTGAAAGATGCCCCCATGGAAGGTGACGTTATTCGTTGTCACTCGCTATTTTCCAGGTGCGATAGTAAGCCTCGTTTTCCAAAAATGACATCAATCTAGGGCAGTGACAGGACACGTTGATGGGCGGCTGCGTCTTTGAAGACGCACCTGACAATTAGCAGGTTCTCTCGGCATCCTGCTACCTCTTTTTCGAGCCACGATGTTCTTAAATCTCTCACGACACGGGCATAATTCTTCAAACAATCCTGTTGTTTCGGACAGCTGTAAAGATCTTATACAGTGTGTTCAAGCAAGTTATTGGCCTGTATTTCTCTGGGTTGGATAAGCTACCTTTGTTCGATAGGAGTATAGTGCGTCCTAACACCAGCCACTGCGGAATGGGCGTTTCCGACTTTAAATATGAGGTGAATATGCAGGCGTGTATATGTTGGTGTGTAGAAGTAAACTTCTTCCACCAGAAGTTCTTGATACCATCTGGTCCTTAAACGGAAAATTTCTTCGAACCCCTCAATGCTTTTTTCACCTCTTCATTATTTATTGATGGAAGTTCCTCCTCAGATCTTATAACGTTGTCGCAAAGCTCCTTAAAGCAGATGATATTATCAGTATCTTCTTTTAACTCCAGTGTATTTTCCTCCTTGCGTCAGATAGCACCTGTATTTTTTCAAAATATGCAGCTTGATTGTCAGCAGATTTGACTCGTTCTGTGTGTGAAAGAAGATCTTTAGTTCTTGGGCGAACTTTCGAACCTTTTTCGTGAACGGTCTACCCTGTGTTATGTAGTCAATCACACACTGAACACGGGACTTATTCTGTTTTGCGCATCCAATATTCTTGTTCAGTTGATGCATGGGTTTTTTAAACTTTGGATCCATCGTCGGTTTTAGCCTTCGAACTGAATCAGCTATAGCTCTCGCAGCATCTTTAACTGAACAATTGATGGTCCAGAGGTCGGACTCCTCTGAGATATCCGCACGAACATAGGTATCTATTTCAGCCAGGTCTTGGGGCTTAGGAGGAACCTGTATGTTAATGTTCCTCCTTGTCCTGAAATTATTATTATCTCTCAGAAGGTGCCTGCTTTCCGCTATTGGCCTTAATGTCGCTTCCTCATCTTCGTTTTAGCTTGTTTATGTAGTGGCCGAAACGACGCTCTGCGCACATATCCAGTTTTCAAAAGGTAGGCAAGTTGATTTTGCAAAGTGTTCATCCGTTCTTGTAGAGCCTGCATGCAGGGGTAAGGCGTCTTACTCGGAGAGGTAATCCGATATTCCAGAGTCACCGTTTGAGACCCTTTGCCTAGGTACTATTCAGCATCCGGCATGGCAACCCGAGGACGCGTTCAGTGTCTTTGTCATAGACCCTTTGGTTTGATTCCAATATATATATATTGGTTATATATTGGTTATATATGATTCGACTTAGCTTCCTTTGGTATCAAACCAAAGGGTTTATGACCTATATATTTATATATATATACATACATGCATATATACAATACACAATAGTCATTTCAGCTTTCCATGCGGTAATGCAAAAACTATGTCTTATTTCTATTTAATTAAGATGCACCTCCCCGACCAGGTCGGGGAGAAAATATGTTAATCTAAGGAATGTATAGAATTTTCTTGCTCAAAACATTTCCTAAACAAATTCCTAAAAAATTAAAACAGTTTTCTTACTTGTTATTTTAGCCATAAAATTCTCCAGATTTTTCTGCACATTGTCTTATCAGTCGAGCAAAACCACTTTTTTATTCTTCTTTCCTCCTCCACGAAGTCCAAAAAATGCAACTTAAAGGATGCAATTTTTCGTAATTTTTTCCTGCCTCAAGATGACCATTTGACATGAATTTCAACCGAATACGAGTAGGGGCCGATTTGCCATACTGCCCGGCTAGACCCTTTTATTTTTAACTTTACACATTTTGTTTAGATGGTACTCTTTCGGTACGAAGTGAACATTCACATGTGAAGCCTGTCCAATCAGTTGTCCAACGACATTTAGTGTTAATCTATGAATCAATAAACCAAACCTGTTTTTGAATAACATTTTTTATTTATATGGTGATTATTTTTCAATATATTATACAAGTCTCCTTCAATATCCTCGATAGAGTAATAGCAGGAATAACGAATTCACTCGTGATCTGTTTTTTACGTTTTACTGTTTTTATCTTTGCCAATAATTTTTAGATTTTCCTGTCGATAGGTCTCAACTTCATAAAGTGTTTCTTCACCATCGTGAGCTTTGACTTGACGAAGGTATAGAATGAACTGACTCGAGTTGTGCTTATGTCTACCCATTCAATTAGACGACCCAAACCACTGTCCAGTGCCCGACCGTCCATTTGTTGAAGGATTCGACTTAAGGAGACTCCTGAGGGTCCGCCTAGTGACTTCTACTTATCGAAATAGTCGAGTTAACGAAATTAGAGTTATCGAAGTTCGAATTAAACATACATATATACAGGGTGGACCATTTTAATGTATCAACCCCAAAATATCCGGAAATAAGCAGTATACAAAAAAATTGTTCGGACAAAAGTTGCTCAGGACAATGGGTGCCATCTTTCTCTAAACTCGGTTTTGACCTTGAGATAAATTTTCGAGGTTATTTGAAGGTCACATTGATTTTTCAAAATTGAAATACCTATTTTTGATATTAGATTCTGAAAAATCGGGAAATTTTACGTCCCAAATGATAGTTAGAGTCAATTTTCACGATGTGAAATTAACGTTAAATGGAGGTCAAATTTCAAAAATCATGTAGAACATGACTTTTTTGTTTTATTTTTTTAACACGTTTGGGCAACACAAAGCTGGGGCGGATTTAAGATCAATGGAGTTGATCGCCTTGATCTTGAGGCTAACTTGGAAGGTCGTTCGAAGGTCAAAACGCTTTTTGTCTTCAACTAATACACCCGAAACCAACCCCACAGACTTACATGCTCCAAACCAATAAACTCCACACTTTGACCTTCGAATGACCTTCCAAATTGGCCTCAAGATCAAGGCGATCAAGGTCGTTGGTCCCAAATTCACCCCAGCGTTGTGTTGCCGAATCGTGCTAAACAAATAAAACAAAAAATCATATTCTGCATGATTTTTGAAATTTGACCTCGATTTAATTTTTATTTGAGCACGTGAAAAATGATTCTAACTATCATTTCGGACGTAGAATTTTCCGCTCTTTTAGAATCTAATGTCAAAAATAGGGATTCCAATTTTAAAAAAAAATCAATGTTACCTTTAAAGTAACTTGAAAATATATCTCAAGGTCAAAACCGATTCTGTAGAAAGAAGGCACCCATTGCCTTGAGCAACTTTTGTCTAAACAATTTTTTTGTATACTGCTTATTTCCGGCTAGTTTAGACCAGAAGCTGCAGCAAGTGATCGATGTCACAAAGCAGGTTTCCAATGATATCCACATGGAGTTCGAAATACATAAATGCAGATCAGTGCATTTAACTAGATGGCAATGAAGGACCGCAGAGTTAGTGAACGAGTTCGAAAATGACATCAAAGTCAATGGTTGCAGGCGAGTCATATAAATATCTGGGTATTCAACATACGATAGTTAAGACAAGCCTAACAGCTGCTTTCACTACGAGATTTAGAGGTCCGTTCTGCTAGCACCTCCACAATCGAATTTCGATATTCCGTTTATGTCTGAATTTTGGGCTATTTTTGGGCACCGATGCCGATTTTTGGGCTCTTTTATTTTTCTCAAAAAACCGACATTTGGGTGGAGGTGCTGGCGCATCGAATGCGCCACATTAATTCAGTGATTAAAAGGGTAGTTCTGCCACAACATATAGGGGATAGGGGCGTTCTTGATGTCAAATAATCTGTAAATCAAAAGCTATAGAGGTGCGAGACTATTTTAACAGCAAACGAGACTTTGCGCTTTACAGCTCCATCTGTAAAGCGGATCTTGACTACACACCCTTGAATTTGTCCTCAAAAGAAGGCCTTAAATATCATGAGGAATTAGAAATACAATGGAGACAGAAAGCTTTCCACGGCGAGCACCCCAAAACGTTACATCAACATGAAGTGGATAGTAAGGCATCCAATATTTGGATGAGAAAGGGTGTTCTGTATCCAGAAACTGAGCGATTCGTCATTACGATACAGGTCAAGTTTGTTAGCACCAGAAATTATCGCAAAAGCGTGTTATATCAAGACGTGGTGACCAGTGTCGATTATGTGAATATATGTACCAACGTATCCATTCAACACATTATTGATGGCTGACGCGTAATGGCTCGGAGATAATATACACACATACATAATGACGTGGCGGGCATTATACATCAATCACTTGCCCTAAAACTAGGATTCTTAAAAGAATAGATTCCTTTCTGTAGATTCATTCCAATGTCAGTTTTACAATACGAAGATTGTGTATTATACTGGGATGTTACTCTCCGAATGTATCATTAACTCCAAGTCAATTGACCTGACATCGCGCTACGAGAAAAAACGGTGGAAGAGTCTACATCATCGACGCTTCTGGTCCAATTAACCGAAATTTACAGTCAAACTATACAACCAAGATCCATAAGTATAGAGAATTAAGGCATGAAGTAAAGACGATATGGATTAATGTGAAGCGTACATCTATTTATCCTATTGTGACTTCGGCTACAGGCAATGTGCAGGCAATGTGCACTGACTGCCTTAAAGATTTAGGAGTCACAGCTCAGAAGGTGGTTTTATTAAACACCTGTCACATTGTAAGAAACTTACGCGACCATCAGGAAGAAAGCTACTAAAAACCTGTAGAGTGGCATATGGTAGCTCTAAAAAAGCATCCATAGGTGACTGTTGTCATGTTCAACGCTTGTGGCCGCTGTTTAATTATAACAGCGGTAAAAGATGAATTCGAAATTACGCCATGCTCGTAATTTTGTATCTACATTATCATCGCAAGAGATTTCAAAAATCGTATTAAAGTAACTTATAACATCCTTATCTCATTAGTCAGTTGACTTGGTCCGTGGCTATGATGAAAAGCCGAATTCACCCGATTAAAAGTTTACAAAAATAATATGAATTACAGAATTTTTAATTACAAACATTTATTGAAAATGCAAATTTGGTGGGCCTGTCTGTCTTTATCCTACGCTTTAGAATGATTTATTCAATCTAAGACTTTATGTTAACATTGAATTTAAATTTAAATTTCTTTCTAATAGTTCCAGATTGGTGGCCCCATCATATCTTTTCCACAGACGTATACATCACAACCCATGCACATGACAATTATTAAAGTTTAACTAACTATTAAAGTTTCTAAACTATTAAAGCTTTTAATATAAGTATTTACTAATGTTCTCATTACAATTAAAAAATAACGTAAAAAGCATTGCACATTTTTCTCATTGAAATTAAAATTATAACTGATGGTGGGGCATGTATATTCACAAGAAGCAATATATATACCAATAAGAAAGTTACCTATAAAGCTGTACTACAAATTTTTTTTTTTTTTATCGGCAATATAACTTAACATTTATTTTAATAATTGCAACCTGTTTTATGATTTGTTAATCAACTTTTTTATATTTAAAATGAGATTGTTCAAGCAAGGTTCGATTTTTATTCCTGGTGATTTTACTAATATAAACAAGTTACAAATCTATGAACAATTTTAAATGGTATTGAAAGTTTACTTATTTTCAATATAAAGATTTTGATCATTATCAACGTTATCGACATCTGCAGTAAAGTTAATTTTTGTATTTTTAATCATTAGTAGATAAATTTTAAGTATATTTAATCTCTAGATTATCATACTTCAACACCTTGCTAAAATAAGGGTAAGAACTTGTTACACTTAGATGATTTTTGTGGGGCGGAGCGCTGCTGTATCAAAACACAAAAAACAACACGGATCTCTCGATAATTACCACTGCTTTTTACTTATATATATATATATATATATATGTCTGTAATGTAGCAAAAGTAGATAAAGGTATATCAAGTAGTGCATGTCTGTTTATATTTACAAATAAATTGCTTGTTTCCACGAAGACCAAATTGATTTGTTTTGTTGAAACTCCTTAACCTCAGCAAAAAGCTCTTTAAATACGAAATTAAACCAAGCATTTATATATTTCGAGAAAAGAATAATTTCATTTTTGGCATTGAATAAGTTAAATTCTTCAATTGTAACTATTTTCAATAGCTATGAATTTAGCAGCAAGAATAACATCAACTTTTAAATTTCACATTTTTTAAACATATTTATTGTTTTCCTCTCAACCCATGACTTTGCATCTCTCAACACATTTTTTAAACCTTTGTGTTTCACTTTAATAATAATTTCTGTTTTAATTTTATTTTTAAGAGCTAATTCTCGATCCTCTCACCTTGTTCTATTTTGTTTTCTATTTTTCCACCTCGTGTAGAAATTTCCACGGTTGGCCACACTACAAAAAGGTTTCTGGTCGGATCGCAGCCGGGCTACTTCTGGGTGGGTTTCATGGACAGGAACCGTTCGGGACCCGACAGGACTACGTTTTTATCGAATGACTTAGCCCGGATCCAGTCGGTTACTGGCCGGGTCAACCCTGGTTAGATCTTATGGCTGAAAGCCGACAAGGCACTGGTCAGGATAGTTTTTTGTAGAAATTACACATTTTTTAAGAGCTGTGACATTATTAAAGACGTAATCATGGACGCTAGATAAATTACTATTTGAAAAGTATAATGAAACGATGTATTAGATCAGTGAAACAGAAATAAGCTTTCTTAATTTAAAAAAAAAAAAACAGTACATTTTTTTAAATACAATTTACAATTTACGCTGCATTTATTATAAGATTGACACTTTTTCTCATTTGTCTACGTAAAAAACTGACTTTGGGAGTGATTTTTTTACTGCTTCGAAAACTCTTGGTGGTAATAAGCTTAGTGCAATTCGTGTTGACAAGCAGCTAGCTCTTGCATGTAGTTTTTAATGTCAAATAATCGCAAAAACGTCTTCGTCGTATGCATACCCACCTTTATAACCGATAGATGGGAGCACATACTAGTATATTTTCTTAAAATCTTGCAGGCCTTACAGAAAATAATGAACCTCCATAAGAGTCTGTACGGGCTTACCCATTGTGTTCACCGAGAACAACTTCGGATAGCCCCTTGGAGAAATTTGATGTTTTATTAAAAATAGTAACATTCAATTTTTTCACTTTTTGAAAAAAAAACATGACTCGTATCACACACTGGAAAATAAAAATCCAAAAAAGGGAATTTTGAACATTTCTTTGGTTAGCCCCTTACGGTACCCGACTATTCAACTGATTGTTAGTAACAAGAGCCCATCGAAATTTTAAATCAAGTAAGCAAAACAACACAGTTTTGTTATATATGGTGTTATAAAATACTATGAATACCTACATCGATAATATATAAGCTTACTCAGATAATAATCAAAGAGGATTTGAATCTAATATTCCATTTCGGCTTCAAAAAGAGTCTCAAAAACAATATTATATTTTTCCAATCAAATGTAAATTGATAATATTAAAAAAAGAGAATATTGTACTAAACGTTGAGTGCATCGCGAACACATGTGAATAAACGGACTCCCTATAAGCGTGTTGTGGAATGAGCTCATCATTGATTTCGAGGCAATACACAGTAAAATAATTAGCCTATTTCTGACCGAGAAGTGTAACAAATGAACGTTGTATTTCCCGAATACGTTTATGAATTATTCATGAGTCTATCCTCTATGGTGTACGCCTTTTAACTCTTAACACTTTTTATTGAAGAACGTTCGAACTTCGCTGCTCTGAATATTAAAAGTATTCAGTTATTCACGCTAATAATTCAAATCGTATTTCAAATTAATTAATTTATGCAAATGGGATCATTGTAGAATATATGCTTTTGAAAAAGCCGAGTCTAAAAGTTTGGACATATATATATATATATTTGAATAACATAATTTAT
>JAAAKG020007289.1:0-21320 GCA_010014905.2 Druon quercuslanigerum
CTTCCAGGCATGGAAACATCGCCTGCAAAAGTGTATCGATGCCAATGGTGCTTATTTTGAAGAATTTTAAGTGTTTGCACGAATCGGATCAATAAAGGTGTTTAAACAAAATAAATCTCATTACTTTTCGGACAAAACCTGTATAATTTGTGTAAGCCGACGAGAAAAAATTTGGCGTTTTGGCCTGCGCGCTTCTATTTATAAATTGACAGCATCGTTAACCAATTAAAATATTCAATTTTAAAGGATAAAATTAAATTTAAGAAAACAGTAAAATAATGTATAGATAATTATGTTTTTCTATATGTTTGGGTAAAGTTACAAAAATATGACATTACTTTCATGTGTTTGCATTATTTATTTAGTGATTAAGTTTTACATGAGTAATTTAATTTATAAATGCATTGTAATTTCATTATCTTTAGCAAGCCTCACTCCCATAACATATCCAAACTTTAATGTGTAAAAAGTCATCCGAAAGTCAGTAAACCAAATCGTATCTTTTCCAATTTTGTAGCGGCCCTCGTCGTTTTGAAGCGGAATTACATTTCTGTCTGAAAATCTCACTCTTATTACACGATTCCTATAACGATATATATCGACTTTTCTCGCAGCAAATTCCTCGCTTGAATGTGGTTCTCGGCGATAGCTTGAATCTTTTTAAAAACAGAAACAAAATATTTGCAATTAAATAAGAGGTTTAACATCAATCTTAAAATAAAAAAGAAAGCAAATTAATGTTGACGGATTAAAAATGAAAAAATATATATAATTTTTGATTTCCTTAATAGTTTCAAATTTATTCTTGCCATAGACTGAGTCTATGGCTTTTTCTCGATGCATTTCTTGGAAAAATAAATCGCTTCAAATTGGTAAGGGCGCTCAATTAAAATGGTAAAATAATATATTTTAATATATTTTAAACAAATTTTAGTTGAGTTTTAAAATAAAAAAGATAAATTTTGCATCTAAGAAATGTATTTATAACTAAAAACGAATTCTCAACAAATTAGTTGTTTTTTTGTTTCATTAAAAAAAGATTTTTTAACCATAAATAGAAGAATTACAATTTCAGTTATAACAATCAATTTTCAACAACAAGGAAAAAAGAATTCTTAATAAAATAATTTAATTTTAAACCCAAGCGATAAATTTTCTACCAAAAACATATAGTTTCAATAAAGTATATACATTTTTAATTTAAAAAATGAATTTACAATTAAAAAAGATGAATTTACGAAAACAAAGACGAGTTTTCAGCAAAATTAATTAATTTTCGACTAAAAATATAAATTGATGAATTTTAATAAAAAAATATAGATTTTTGACAAAATAGTTTAAGATTTAACCCCAGAGATGAAATTTCTTTTAACCAAACAAATTAATTCTTAACAAAAAATAGAATATTTAAATTTTCTGAAAAATAGAACATTTTTTAACAAAAAAGATTACATTTCGGTCAAAAAAAGATAAACTTCCCAGATCAAATTAAATATTTAAGTGGAATTTTTAACTAAAATGATAAATTTGCAACAAAAAAATTTAATTTTTAAATAAATACATGCCTTTTTAATCAAAAAGATAAATTTTCTACCAACAATAAAATACTTAAATTTTTACTAAGTGAAATAATTTTTTAAAAAAAGAACGGAAAATAAAATAATTAATTTTTCAGAAAAAACCTCATTTTTAATAAAATTAAAGTCAATTTTCAACAAAATATTATAATTTTTAACCGAGAAAATTAAATTTCTATCAAAAAGATCAATTTGATCAATAATAAGATAAACTTTCTACCAAAATAAAAGAATTTTTAAAAAAGCACATGAATTTTTAACCAAATATTTGAATTTTTAATGTAATTTTGATCAAAGAAAAAAATTTAGTCTCTGAGGAGCTTAAATATGCTACCAGAAAGTCAAATTTTTAATAAATTGCAGGAATTTTAAACCAAATATTTGAATTTTCAACGTATGAAAAGAAATTTTGAAAAATAAAAGGTTCATCAAAGAAAACGATCAATCATTTACCAAATAAATAAATTTTTATAAGAAAATAAAATAATTACATTATTTAACAAAACGGAATATTTTTTAATAAAAAAGATTACATTTTCAACAAAAAGTTAAAATTTTCCATATAAAATGAAATAGTTAAAGTGAATTTTTAAATAAAATGGTAAATCTTAAACTAAAAAAAATTGATTTTTAGGCAAATACATGAATTTTCGACTTAAAACAGAAACTGTCGTCCAAAAATAAAATACTTACATTTTCACTGATAAAATAAATTTTCAAGAGCAGAATTTAGTTTGTAACCAAAAAGATGAAGATTCAACTAGTGAGAACACTCTTCTACCAAAAAAAAGGCCTTTCAAAAAATTAATTAATAAAATAGAAAACATAATTTTTTATAAAATTATGAGTCTTTAACGGACCTCTTAAATCCGATTTTTTATAATTAATTAGACTTTGTAACAAAGCTAAAATATTTTACCATTTGCAATAGAATTTTTTCTGACAGTCGCTTCATACCAAATTTAAAAAAAAAGAAGAAAAAAAAAGAAATATTATTTAAAAAGGTTTTAAAAGATTTTTAAAATATTTAAAGAAGAATATGCAAGAGCTTAATGGAATTTTTTTAATTTTTCAGCATAAATAAAAATACAGGAAAAGTTTGAATAAGTTTTAACAATTAGAAGTTGGTTCTCGAAAAATGGACTCTAAAGAAAATTACAGAAGTTTTTTAAACATAACAAGCAATTTTCTAGAATTTCTAAAACTAGTTTAGAAGTAATTTCCAGAGATATTTAGTAGAATTGAAAATAATTTCGAAAGTTTTCAAGCGTCATTTTTTTAAATTTGGAATGATATTTGAACATTTTGAAAAAATGTGTGTCAGATAAAAATATTTTCAGGAATTTAAGACATTTTATATAAATTACAAATATTTGAAACCCCGAAAACATTTTCGAAAAATTATTAAATATTACAAATATTTGGTAAAAAAATCGTGTGGTTTTTTGAAAATTCTTCTATTTTTGGGTAGAAAGTTCATCTTTTTGGTTCAAAGTTTATATTTTTGGATGAAAATTAGTTTTTTATTATTTCGAATTAATTTTTTTAACTAAAAATGTAAGTGTTACGTTAATTGCTTAAAAATTGATCGAATTGATCTTTTTGATAGAAGTTTAATCTTCTTGGTTAAAAATTATACTATTTTGTTGAAAATTTTCTTTCATTTTATTAAAAATTATTTTTTTTCTGGAAATTTAATTATTTTATTTTTCATTAAAGATTTATCTGTTTAGTTGAAAATGTAACTTTTTGTTAAAAATCTGTCTTTTTTGTTAAAAAAATTATTTTACTGCGTAAAAATTTATGTATTTTATTGTTGCTAGAAAATGTGTCTTTTTGGTACAAATTGCATATATTTATTTAAAAACTAATTTTTTTTTAGTTCAAGATTTATCATTTTAGTTAAAAATTCAGCTTAACTATTTCATTCCTTGTGGAAATTGACCTTTTTTTGACCGAAATGTAATCATTTTCGTAAAAAAATGTTCAGTTTTCCAGAAAATGTAAACATTCTATTTTTTGTTAAGAATTTATTTATTTGGTTGAAAAAAAAAACATATTTAGTTCAAAATTAATTTTTTTGTCCGCAAAAAATACATCTTTTGGGTTGAAAATTCCATTATTGAGTCGAACATTCATATTTTTGTATTAAAATTCATTAATGTCATTAAAGCTTTTAAATCCGTTTAGATAACTGTCTCTCATGATAACACAGATTCCTTTTGATTAAGTATTTTTAACGAAATTAATAAATCTTTAATACAAAAATATGAATAAAATAATTATTTATTCATGATTTTAGATAAAGGTTTTGTTAAAAATCAGTTTGAAAATTCGAATATTTGTTTCAAATTTATATGCTTTGTTGAAAAATCATTATTATTTATTGGTAAAGAATTATCATTTTTCTAAAATTTACCTTCTTATTCAAAAATTCATTTCTTTATCGAAAATTAATTTCTATGGCTGAAAAATTTAGTATTGTAATTTTTTAAAATTCTATTTCTTTTTTTTCACTGAAATTTACCTACACAATTTCAAGTTGGAAATCTGTTTGATTTAGGATAAAATGAAACTATTTTGTTCAAAATTGTCTTTTTGAGTAGAAAAGTAGCCTTGTTAGTTCAACCTTCATTCTTTTTCAAAAAATGTATTTTGTTTTTGTAGAGAAGTAGCCTATTTTAAAAAAATAGGAATCTGTGTTATCATGAGAGACAGTTATCTAAACGGATTAAAAAGCTTTAATTACATTAATGAATTTTGATACAAAAATATGAATGTTCGACTCAATAGTGGAATGTTCAACCCAAAAGATGAATTTTTTGTGCACAAAAAAACTAATTTTGAACGAAATATGATTTTTTCAACCAAATAAATAAATTCTTAACAAAAAATAGAATATTTATATTTTTGGAAAACAGAACATTTTTTGACGAAAAAGATTACATTTCGGTCAAAAAAAGGTAAATTTCCACAAGGAATGAAATAGTTAAGCTGCATTTTCAACTAAAATGATAAATCTTCAACTAAAAAAATTAATTTTTAAATAAATACATGCAATTTCTACCAAAAAGATACATTTTCTAGCAACAATAAAATACTTAAAATTTTACTTAGTAAAATAATTTTTTAAACAAAAAAGACAGATTTTCAACAAAAAGTTACATTTTCACCTAAAACAGATAAATCTTGAATGAAAAATAAAATAATTAAATTTCCAGAAAAAAATAATTTTTAATAAAATTAAAAGAAATTTTCAACAAAATAGTATAATTTTCAAACAAGAAGATTAAATTTCTATCAAAAAGATCAATTTGATCAATTTTTAAGCAATAAACATAACACTTACATTTTCAGTTAACAAAATTAATTCTAAATAAGAAAAAACTAATTTTCATCCAAAAATATCAACTTTGAACCAATATGATGCACTTTCTACCAAAATAGAAGAGTTTTTAAAAAACCACACGAATTTTTTACCAAATATTTAAATTTTTAAAGTAATTTCTAAAAAAGCACAAAAATAGTCTTTAATAAGCTTAAATATTCTAACAGAATTTAGAATTTTCAATAAAAAAGAGGAATTTTATTTCAAATATTTGAATTTTCAACGTACGAAGACAAATTTTGAAAAAAACATGATAACTAACCAAATAAATAAATTTTTAAAATAAAATAAAATAATTACATTATTTGACAATACAGAATATTGTTTAAGAAAAAATATTACATTTCCATCAAAAAGTGAAAATTTTCTACAAAAAATGAAATATTTAAAGTGACTCTTCAACTAAAATGGTAAATCTTTACCTAAAAAAATTTAATTTTTAACCAAATACATGAATTTTCAACTAAAAAGATAAATTTTCCACCAAAAATAAAATACTTAAATTTTTACTCAGTAAAATAAATTTTCAAGACCAGAAATTAGTTTGTAACCAAAAAGATAAATATTCAACTAATTAGAATACTCTTTTATCAAAAAGACGGATTTTCAAAAAATTAATTAATAAAATGGAAAACATAATTTTTAACCAAATGATTAAATTTTTGACAAAAAAAGCTTATAAAATTATGAAAAATTCGAGTCTTTTTGAGAATACTTTTAGGACTTTTAGAAGTTGAAAAGGGATCAAAAAAGATTTAATAATTTTTTGAAAATGTTTTCGGGTTTTCAAATATTTGTAATTTATATAAAATTTCTTAAATTCCTGAAAATATTTTTATCTGACACACATTTTTTCAGAATGTTCAAAAATCATTCCAAATTAAAAAAAAATTGACCTATAATCTTATAAATTTTACCACCAATTTTTTGAAAAAATGTTTTATTCGCTTGAAAATTTTCGAAATTTTTTTCAATTCTTCTAAACATCTCTGGAAATTACTTCAAAACTAGTTTTAGAAATTCTAGAAAATCGTTTGTGATGTTTAAAAACCTTTTTTAATTTTCTTTAAAGACCATTTTTCGAGAAAAAAATTATTTAAAATTTTAAGACGAGTATAAGGAAATTTTTTTTTTTTTAAACTTGTCAGACCTTCCAAGCTTCTAATTGTTAAAACTTATTCAAACTTTTCCTGGATTTTCATTTTTCTGCAAAATTAAAAAAATTTCCCTTAGTTCTTGCAGATTTTTCTTTGAATATTTTTAAAATCTTTTAAAGCCTTTTTAAATAATCTCTTCAAAATAATTTTTCAAAATAAAAAAAAATTTAGTTATAATATTGCAACATTTTGGTTTCCCAGAAAAATTAACCGTCATGTATTAAAATGCAATAATTTCTGAAAATTTGTTATGAAGCGACAGTAAGAAAACATTCTTTTGCAAAAAACATCTTTAAAGTAAAAATTTGTTTGTTAAATTTCATTTTTTTTTAAATATTTATTTTTAATGATATTATCTTTCGAGGATTAGATTTGAAATATTTCAGGGTGTATCCAAGGTTTTACATGAATTTTAGGAATTTATTTACTTTTTAATTCCTAGCATTTAAGGTAATTTTCGTGCCGAAAATTAGATTTCCGAAAAAATACTTTTTTTTGTTACTGGAAGAATAAAAATAATGTTACTGATAAGTTAAAAAATTTTTTAAAAACATAATTTTAACAGCAAAGAGTTTTATATCAGAAAACAAAAATTAATAATCGAAAGAAATCTGCTTTATCATCAGAGATAGTTACCTAAACGGACTTAAATGCTTTAAGGGTCGATCTGGAAAGATTAGAATGGATTTCAAGCGAGTTTATAAAAAAAAACATAATTAAAAAAGCAAGATACAAAAATAGTCAATCAAAAGGAATCTGTTTTATCATCACAAACAGTTACCATTAATCAGTTTAGATATCAATCCACAATCCGGGAAAAAATAAATCAACAATATCGATCCCGTTAACTCTTTAAATGACTCAACGTTGTTTCAAACTAGATGGAAAATAAATGTTATAGAATTTTTTTAATGAAATTTTGCATGAAAAAAGATAAACTCTCTTCACTCCATTGGGAATCGAACAACAGAACTTCTGATCTCTGGTGGGGTGCGTTTCCGTTGAGCTATTATAGATCAAAACAAGAATCTTATCCAGAAATACACGCTCTCAAGCCCGGTGTCTAATTTATGATACGAATAATTTAGAGGAATCTGTTTTATCATCAGAGACAGATAGCATCAATCAGTGCAGATATGATTCCACAATCAGTGAAAATAGAAATCAAGCAAAGAGAGTAGATCTTTATTCAGAAAAAGTTTTAATAATAATACTTAATCCTTCGATATAATATTTGAAAATTTTGATGATACTTGTTTTTAGGCAGGGGGTGGAAGAAAGTGATCAATTCACAGCAGCCGAAAAAAGATTATTATAGCCCCACCCAGATTTAGCCAAAATTTGGTCCTCGTTTTAGATTCATAAATTCTTACATCCTGCATTATTATAATTTCGTGGATTATCAACTCTTGCAATTTTCTTCTTCGTACTATATTTTATCGTGGTGACTGCAAAAAATATGTTTTCTCTAAATTCCAAGTATTCTTCAACCTCGTACTGTCTGTGCCATTCTGGAGGTATTTCTTGATTGCCCTGAGCAAGCCGCATGCGGGCCGGGTGTCCATTCGCATCATCCCAGATATGAATCATTTCACCCAAATATGTTAAATTTCGAGTATGGGGTCTATGAATTCTAGCACCCTTTAGTTCTGTAAAAAGCGAATAAATATTTGTGATTTAAAATATGAAAAAAAACTAATAAAAAAGTGTGTACCTGACGATACAAGATTTTCAACTGTTTCAGACGGCCCCGCGAAACTTTGAGAAATTGATTTAAATTATATTAGTCCACCTTCTCAATAGTGCAGTGATCAGGTCTGTAGGGGAATAACTTTTCTGGGAATGGGGTTCCCCCACCACTGTCACGTTCTGAAGCGCTCAGCAGTGGGGATGGAGCCCAAGGTCGAGTTTGGATCAACGGCACAATTAAGAGTGACACTATTCAGAAGCTGGTTTGTTTGTATCGAGCATTGCTTTGTTTAATATCATTTCATGTTCTCATAAACTTTAAACGTTATTTTCGAAAAGAACGTTAACTGCAAAATGAAAGAAATCGAGATAATCCTAGGCAAAAAAATGTTGCCTCTTTATTTTCCTAGTTAAAGACAAGACTGTTTGTTTGTGGAAAAATCAAATTTAATTCGTTTTTTATTTGAACTCGTGCTGATAGATTAAAAGAAATGAAAAAATTTACTAAAAAAAAACTTTTGTTAATATTTTCCCCATAAGTGGCGCCCATCGGACTTCGCTAACTTCCAGTGTTTCGTTTATCGAGGGAATTTCGAGCAACTAAATACTTCCAGCATGAAAATTGTTAACAATAGTACAAAGAAGTTTTCTGTAAAATTTTATCATGCTCGAACTGATATTCAAGGAATTATTAACGTCACCAGTCGTTAGCGGCTAGGTGATTCGCGCGCGGACTGCAGTGAGTCTCAGAACCGAGTTCACCGGTGCAAAACAAAACTAATCAAGTAATCTAATAATATCTAATTATAATAAATAAATAAATAATATTCATTATGTAAATTAATTTATGCATTTCATATTATTTTTAATTGAATGGTTCTTTTTTTTTTAAACAAATTTTAAAAGTATATAGTATTTGACAATTTGCAGAATATTGAATTACTACAAAAAGGCGTTCGAAAGAAAAATTAATTTTAGATGGGAGCTGTCAACATTGAAAAAATGTATACTGGAGAAAATTAAAACAAACAAATCCAAACATCATCATTCAAACTTCAACCATTTCAATTTTAATCGCTAAATGTAAACTGCTTAGAATACTAATAAATAAATTTAAACGGTTTAGAAATGAACTATTTTTTAAATTTCAATTATACTTTTAAAAATTTAACCAGTTCAATTTTAATCGCACAAATTAAACTTATGAGAGGGAATCGTTAAAAATTTAGCGTTTACTTTGAGGATTCAATAGGAAACAATGTTTTAAATTCTTTGAAATGACATCATAGCGGATAAAAAACTTTTTATTTTGTTGATTATCACTTTGCACAATGTTATGACCTTTATATCTTGGACCATTTTCAAAATATGTAGAACAAATTTGAGGCGCAAATGAGCGCATTTGACGTTCTTCTAAGCTTAGTGCTGAAAGTTTTTCGATTAAATGAATTTGTTTTCGCTGTTCATTACTTTGTAAAGTGTTAAAACCTTGGTATCGGAGACAGTTTTTAAATTTTGCAATAAATTTTGCGGCGCATATGAAAGGTGTTGAAGGCAAATGATATCTTCTTTAATTAGCTAGCTCAAAATTTTGTAGTTGGTGTTTTAGAGAAATCGCGCCAGCTTGCCCCACCTCCGCCCTCATTTTGATCGCCGATGACTTGGTTATCAATGTGGCGAAACACTTTTTCTTTATGGCGCATATTAGCGCATTCGAAGATCTACAAGGCCATGTAATTCAAACTTGGATTTTTCTAGCGTTTTAGTAGCCCCCTCCCCCCAACTCTTCCCGCTTAACACCTGATATGACTCCAAGAATTAGCGCAATTTTTTTTATTGATAACGCAAATTTTTTATTGATGGCGCAAATTTTTTCTTGATGGCGCAAATTTTTTTTCTGATGGAGTAAATAAGCGCATTAGCTTCTCAGTTCCATGGTCTATCCAAAACCCAAACAACTGACTTCTAGGAAATGGTGTAGAAATTAATTTTGAAAAAAAAATTTTCAAGTTTATACATAAAATAGTGATAAATAGTTACAATCAAAAATCTGAAAGAACTATCAAATTTCAATTTGAACATCATTCAAACGAGGTGAACTGAAAAGACTCCTCTATCGAAACAATAAAAAAGTACGTTCTCGTATAATTCTCGCATCTTGTCGCTGGAATGTATCACTAATTCTACAAAAATCGCAAAAGTACACAATTCAAAATGATACAAGGATTTTTTGTGTATAGAACAAGAGATAAGATATGCTGGCGTACAAATAAAGGCTGCATTTTTTAGGTAGTGTAGAAACTATAAGCCGAAGTAAAAATAATAAAAATAAAGTTCAAATTGCAATTAACAAATCTCTCGCTTTTAGTCCAGTGTCGGGGGTTGGCTTCAAGTAGCCTTGTACTGAATTCGGGGAGATCCAAGCATAAACATTCAGGGCCGCCTGAACCGATTCCAAGAACTTAAATCTTATCGCTATGCTCTTTTTTCCTGAATATTGATCATTTATATATTTTCAGGTTCTTATATTTTCTAAATTATACATGAAGTAAGCTGTAATGTTTTTTAAATTTTATCCTGAATCTTTTTGAATTAAGTCAAAAGCGGTTGTAAATTAAGTATATTAATATTTATAATAAATAAATAATAAAATTTCGAAATTAAAAAACACCTTAATCGTAAAATTCCGCAAAGAAAAATTTCTTAATTGGAATATTCCCGAACTGAGAAAAGTGCCGAATACGAAACAAAATTCCCGAATTGGAAATTTCGCAAATAATAAAATTTCCAAATCATGGAATGCATGCCCGAGACGAGATGGACAAAATGTGGCGATAGCCAGGCGCAACGGGATTCGGTCGAGGGCCTAACTCTGCGCCAGACTAGAAAAGCGAAACGCGGCGCTTGACAGGCGAAACAGGATTCGGCGGCAGGCTTGACCCTGCGCAAGACTAGCACAACGAAACGCGGCAGAGGAGATATCCTTGAGCAACTGATATCAGCATGATAAAAAATAAAAAATGTAATAATGAGGTTAACACGGGAACGGTCAAGCTTTCTGGAAGTGGACGGCGCGAAACGAAACGCGAGAAATAAATAATACGGACTGCGTGAAGCTAATTACGGTACCAGCAAAATGTTTTACGAGTTGAATTAAATGAGAGAGAAGAATCTGGAACGAACTAACAAAAATTAATTATTCCGCCCGGTAGTGCATCTGAAGCGAAACGACGTGTAGTGATTAGGTGGAGCAAAGCGTATTCACGAAATAAAATTTTAAAGACGGCTTCGTATATAATACGAAATCATGCACCGATAGCAGTGAACACGATACACGAACGCTGGTTCAAAGTGAAACTGGTATAAAGCCTGAGCGTAAGGGATACCAGAGATACCCAAAATATTTAGAGAACAGAAAATCGACTCGTTTATTTCAGGAGAGCAGAGCGGATGCTGCTTCCCCTGTCTGAAATTCGTAGACGACTGCCTCTGCCAGTCACTGGCTACACGCAGGCAGCCGGCGCGAAGGCTCGAAGTGGAAGAGGGAGCGGCTGCTGGCCTGCTGATTGGTGCGCTCCCGGCACTAGAATCGCAGTGGAGCGGTGGGGACACCGTTCTCTGTGCCCACTCTTCCGACTTCGCGAGCTTCGCACCATTTTACATCAAAATAGACTTTTTTTAAATTAGCAATTAGAAATATCAATTATTATTTAAAATTTATGAAATTTAAATGTGTTCTTACGTATGGCTTTAACTTTATTTTACCGCAAACAACAGGGCGCTAGGTCTATTCTAACGATTTTTCGGGATTAACTATTTTTAATTAATCATTGTTAAGTAATAACATGCAAGAAATATTAATTTTCGTAAATCCCGAATAATCTTCACGTGGGGAAAAAAGAAAAGAAAAGATTAAAACTAATTAAGGTTCTAAACCTAGGGAGAAGAAAACCTAATTAAATACCTAAGAGCTAAACAATTTAAATAATTATAGGACATAAGGACATCGATACATGTGTACTCATCTCCACAGGTATGCAATTAACAATTTTGCTAATGTCATTAACAACAAAAAATAACGCAATTTAATTTCTGGTAAATAATACAATGGTTTTTTCTTTACTACACAAGACAGAAAGTAATTTTCCACTTCTCTTTATCCCTGAATAGTTTCAGTGAGTTATGTTATAATTTAATTAATCTACTAAAGTTTAGGGAAATAGGAACTAATTGTTTGTTTTATTTAACGAACAATATCTGGGGGAAAGAACGCCCTGGTTCAATCAAGTATAATAAAAATTATTTGTATGAATTTTATTATAAGACCGGGCCCGCTTGATTTCATTTATTATTGTTAAGAGTGAATTCGATCAAATTTGAACAGGGCTTTTATTATTTTATTGTAAAAATTTTTCAAACTTATTTGGCTACCGAATTTTCGCTGGTTGAGTGCCACGGCTGACGAAATTCAAAATGAAGGAAGAAGGGAAGAGAGAAAATAAAAGGGACAAAGGGAGGGTGTCAGCAAGCTCGGCGCAGTAATCACCTAAAGACTGCAATTTGTCACGCACACGAACTCTCAAATTTTCACAGATTGAGAATCTGAGAGATGGGACGCTTGAAAATTGACGTCTGCCAGTGATTCTCTATCGGGTTGGGAGCCGTAACGAAAATTCCTAAATCAAAAAATTTCAAACAATAAAATACCTGAATCTTGAAATTCTCCAAAAATAAAATTACTGAATTGGAGGATACGCGAATTAAAATAATAAACTAATATTAAATTAATTCACGAATTGGAAAATTGCTGAATCATAAAATTTCAAATAATAAAATACCTGAATTTTAAAATTTCCCAAGAAAAAAACGTATTATAAAAAAATTCTCTTTCTGTATTAAGATTTATACTATATTAAGCAAACTTACCTCCAAAATTTATAAAAACTACGAAAGCAAGATACGATATTCCAAGATCGTACTTCATTTTTGTGCTCGATTTTATGAAAAATAACTAATAAATTTTTTTTCATTTTCACTGCTATAAGTACCAAAAAAATACATTAGAATGAGTAAACATTTCAATTGGGTTTAGCTTACGTCTTAAAAGCAATAAAAATTCTTATCAGCAGGAACGTACTATCGAAGTCGAAAACAGCGCTTAAGGGACCTTGGTCTCTTTTTTTCTAACAATAAACTGGGGAAATTTGTCAACCAGTGTTTTCCGGCTAATTCCAAAAAAACATGTTTTTTAATCTATTATGAAATCTATATGAAAATCTAGGGAAAAATGGAAACTGGGCAAAATTATTATTAAAATAATTAAAAAAGAGAGAAATTCTAACCAATTCAAAATTTTTTTCCTCTTAGAACTTTCTCAAAAATGTTGTCGTCTTATCAATTTAATTTATTTCTAAACTTAGATATCTTTTAGAATTACTTTAATTCAATTTAATTTAATTAAAACCCTTAAGATTTAAATTTCCAAGCAATAAACTTTCGAAGTAAATAGTTTAATTACAAAAAATAATAATCTTAAACAAAGCAGTGGCATTTGTAACAAAATAGTTCAACTTTTAAAAAAAATGACGAATTTTGACTGCCAAAAAAGATTAATTTAAAACAAAGAATTTTTAATTTTAAAATAAAACGGATAAGTTTTCCGCCAAATATTTGAAGTTTTAACAAGATAATCAATTTGCTGTCTTACAAAAATGACTTTTCAACTAGATAGTTGAATTGTTTATAAAAAAATAATTATCAACAAAGAGGACAAAGTTTCTATCAAAACAGTTATTTTGAACAAAAAAAAAACAACAATTTTTTTAGTAAAATAGTATAATTTTCAATGAAGCCAGATTTTTTGCTAGAGAGAGAAATAAAATAAACAAAATTGTTAAATTTTAAACCAAAAGAATAATTTTTTGAAAACAAAAAAATAATTTTTGAGAAATAATTTTAACCTTCAACCAAGCTGTTAAGTTTTCCATTAAAAAAAAAAGATCAATTGTTAACGAAAATTATCATAGTTGATATTTTTATAAGGAAAATATTAGAATCGAAAGCAGTTAAATTTACAACAAAATAAATAAATTTTCATCAAAATAATTAAATACTTTCAACTAAAAGTAATTTTCCACAAAAATGGCATTTTTTAATAAAATAGTTTACTCTATCCCAAAAAAGATTCTGTACTAAAAAAAAAATAAAAATATTTTGAAAATTAGTTGAATTTTTAAATAGAATATAATAAATAACATAAAAAAATCTTTTTTTTTAAACTGAGCTTTTGAGAAGGAGTTGTACTTTGTTTTAAATAGTTTGAATTTTAATTAATAAAAGATTAATTCTCAACGAAAGATGTAGAGTTTGATATTTGTAACAAGAAAATGTTTTTATCAAAAAATCAAAATTCTTCGAATAAAAATAAAAATTAGAAGTTTGAATAAAAATTTAATATATTATATTTCAATTAAAAATAACTTTTTAAAAATAAAAAACGCTTGAATAAAAAAAATGTATCCTCTAAAGAGATCAGACTAATTTTTAAGCAGGTAGTTACGTTTTGAAGAAAATTTTTTAATGTTTTAATTTTTTAATGTAAAGTTTTCACTTAGGAAAGATTTCTTAGGTAAAAGAAAACAAAGATTTCAATGATATGGTTAAGGCCATATAAAAATTTTTCTGTCTCTCCGTTAAGAAGAATTTATAAATAGAAATAAAAATAAAATAAAAACAAATAAGAATAAAATAAAATAATTTAATTCTCGACTAAGCGTTCCTGCTATGGCAGAAACCGTCATAACAGTCAATAATAACATTAAATCCAATTTTTAAACAAACAAAAAAATATGTAAAATAATTTCTGTTGATAATTCCACTTTTTCCTGTTTTGAAGATTTTTTCAATATCATTGGTGTTCCCGCAATAATATTTGTAGGCAAAAAAGTAAAGGCTTTTGTTTAAACAAATCTAATGCAGATGTCACTAGACATGAGAAATGGAAATTTTTTAGTACAAAATATGATTTTCTTTTAAATTTCAAATTTTTATTCGAGATTGTTAACTTCCCGAAAAATAAAATTCAGCAAGAATAAAATTATCGAATTACAAAATTTTCTGAATATGTAATAAAATTACCAATTAGTGAAATTTCCCAATCATAAGATTGCAACTAATAAAATTGATGGATTGGAAAATGACAAAAAATTAAATTCCCTAATCATAAAATTACAAGTAATAAAATTGCTGAATTGGAAAATTCCCGAATAATAAAATTCTCGAAGAAACAAATTTGCCGAATATGTAATAAAATTTCCGAATTGGAAAATTGTCCAATAGTAAAATTCCTAATTCATAAAATTTCGAATAATAAAATATCTTATTAGGAAAATTCCCCAATGAGAAAATTTTCAAACCAGAAAATTTGTGGAATATGTAATAAAATCCCCGTTGGAAAATTCTTGAATAATAAAATTCCTGAATTAGAAAATTCCCGAATAATGAAATTCCCGATTAACAGAATTCTCAAATCATAACATTTTATGATTTGGAATTTGATTATCTGGAATTTTATAATTTGGGAATTTTATTATTCAAGAAAATTTTGAATATTAAAATACATTAATTGTAAGATTCCTGAATAAAAAAAATTTGCCAAATATGTAATAAAATTCCTAAATTGGACAATTATCGAATTAAAAAAAAATGTCCCAATCTGAAATAAAACTCACGAGTTTGATTTTGGCTCGAATACTAAAATTCCTAAATTGGAAAATTTTGAAAAAATGAATTCCCTGACGATTTTTTTGTGAAAGTTCCCGAATAATAAAATTTCCCAATTGAAAAATTTGCTGAATATGTAATAAAATTCCTGAATTAAAAAATTCATGATTGCTAAAATTCTCAAACACTAAAATTCCTGAATTAAAAGATTCCCGGAATATAAAATTTTATGAATTGGAAAATTCCCGAAAAATAAAATTCTTGATCTACAAAATTTCGCTGAGTACTTAATAAAATTCCTGAATTGGAAAATTATCGAATTATAACATTCCCAAATCCTAAAATTCCGAATAATATGATTTCTGATTTAAAAAACTCCCGATAGAAAATTTTCAAAATGTAAAATATCCGAACTAAAAAATTCCAGAATTTAAAATATACAATTTTTAAATAAATATTGTTTATTGATAAAAATACAATAATTATTTACTTTTTTAGAACTAAATATTTCGAATGTTAAAATTTTCTTTAATTATTTCTTAAATTAAAAATAGCAATAACAGAAATATATATATTTCTGTATAAAATTTTCTTTCAATTTCAATTAATTGTATTGTAAATGTAATTATTTTAATATCAGTAAATAAATTATATTTATTTCAAAAAATCTAATTGTTTAAATTCGTTTTTTTATATTTCGAGAATTTTTAAATTCTGGAATTGTATTATTAAGACATTTTATTGTAGGAAATTTGGATTAATTGGAACTTTTTAATTGGGGAAATTTCCAGTGTCCAAAATTTTATTTTTCGCAATTTTTTAGTCGTCCCGAAAAAAGCCCATTAGTGCAAAAAAGGGTTTTGCGGTCTTTTTTAAATGGTTTCTGATACATACCACTCTCTAGAAATAGTAAAACAAGACCGTTAAAACAATAATTATTTATTTAAATAACCGTTTTTTCTAAATTGTATTAATTATTAACTCAAAAATAGTGAAAAGTGGACTAAAAGATGAAAATATTTAGAAATAAGAGCCCCTTTTTAGCATTATTCAAATGGTAAATTATTATTATCTGAAAGGAAATTGCTAAAAACAGTGATATATAATTGTTTTAAATTAATGAATAAATTTTAGTATCAGTGAAAAGTAATATTTTATATATTATTATCAATTTGGATTAAAAATACATAAATAAAAATAAGCGCTACACCTTGCAAAACCGAGTTTTTCATTTATGGGGTATTTTTGGGAATTGGGAATTTTATTATTTGGAAATTTTTCAATTCAGGAGTTTTATTACATATTCTGCCATGTTTTTAATTCGCCAATTTTATTATTTGGAATTTTATGAATAAAAAATTTTATTAATCGAGAATTATCCAACTTGGAAATTTTATTACATATTCGGAAAATTTTTTTAATTCGGAAATTTTTTTTCGCAAATTACTTTAATTCCGGAATTTTATCTTTTGGGAATTTTATTAGTGGGGAATTTCTAAATTTAGGATTTTTATTATTAAATATTTTATGATTTGAGAATTTTATCATTCGGGAATTATTCGATTGAGAAATTTTATTACATATTCAGGAATTTTTTTTATTTCGGGAATTTTATGATTCGAGTTTTCCAAATTTCAGGAATTTTATTATTCGGAATTTTATGATTTATAAATTTTATTATTCAGGAATTTTCCAGTTCGGAAATTTTTGTTACATATACGGCCATTTTTTAATTCCGGGATTTTATTTTTCGGAAATTTCCCAATTCAGGGTTTTTATTAATTTTAATTTTATGATTTGAGAATTTTATTATTTGGAAATTTTCCAATTCGGAGATTTTATTACATATTCATCCATTTTTTAATTTAAGAATTTTATTATTTGGAATTTTCAAATTCCGGCATTTTATTATCTCGAATTTTATAATTTAGGAATTTTATTATTCAAGAACTTTCCAATTCTTAAATTTTATCACATATTCGGCAAATTTTTTTAATTCCGGAATTTTATTTTTCGGGAGTTTCCCAATTCAGGGTTTTTATTAAATACAAATTTTTTGATTTGAGAATTTTCTTAGTCGGGAATTTTCCGATTCAGACATTTAATTACATATTGAGGAATATTTTTATGCCGAGAATTTTATAATTCAAGTTTTTCAAATTAAGGAATTTTATTATTCAAGAATTTTCTGATTCGTAAATTTTATTACATATTCGGAAAAATGTTTTAATTCAGGAAAATTATTTTTCGGAAATTTTCCAAATCAGGATTTTCATTATGCAGAAATTTATTATTCAAGACTTTTCCAATTCGGCAATTTTATTGCATATTCGGCAAATTCTTTAATTCCGGAATTTTATTTTTCGGCAATTTTCCACTTGATGAATTTTATGAATTGGGAATTTTATTAGTGGGGAATTTTTCAATTCAGGATTTTATAATTCGAATTTTTCAAATTCAGGAATTTTATTATTCGGAATTTTATGATTCGGAATTTTATCATTTGGGAATTTTATTATTCAAGAATTTTCCAATTCGGTAATTTTCCGATTCAAAGATTTTATTTCATATTCAGGCATTTTTTATTTCGGGAATTTTATGATTCGAGTTTTTCAAATTCAGGAATTTTAAGATTTGGAAATTTCATTATTAAGGATTTTTCCAATTCGAAAATTGTATTACATATTCGGCCATTTTTTAATTCATGAATTTTATTATTCGGAAATTTTCCGATTTAGAAATTTTATTATTCGGAATTTTATGATTTTCAAATTTTATTATTCGAGAATTATTCTAATTTTTCCAAAAGTTTGACTAAAAAAATTAAACCCCAGCCAAAAACACAAATTTTCTTTTGAAACAGTTAAATTTTGTAACAATAAGACGATTAAAAAAAGCACAGTTTAATTTTAAATTAAGAAAGATTTTTCGCACATCAAAGAATTAAAATAAGCAAAATTTTTCATTAAAAAAAAAATAATTTGTAAGAAATAATTAGTTACAACTTTAACCAAATAGATGATATTTTAATCAAAAAAGATTAACTTTTAAAGAAAAATATCGTAGTTTAAAAATAATATTTTTCTGAAAAAGAAAAATCTTCTGACAATCGCTTCACTGGGAATCGAACCATAGAACTTCAGATTGCCGGTCGGATGCTTTTCCAATTAAGCTATTAGATGAATTAAAAGAAAAGTCCTTTTTCAGAAAAATATTATTTTTAAACAAAGATATTTGTTTTTAAGTGTAATTCCTGTTTTTATTGAAAGTTCATATATTTGGTTAAAATTTTAACTTATTTCTTACAAATTCGTTTTTTTAAATTAAACAATTTGCCTTATTTGGATTCTTTGTTAAGCGAAAAATCTTTCTCGAATAAAAATTAGAGTATGTTTTTGTAACGTGTTATTTGTGCAAAATTTAACTGTTTCAAAAGAAAAATTGTGTTTTTGGCTAGGGTTTAATTTTTTTAGTCGAAAACATGACAATTCGTGAAAAATTTGAACAACCCTAATGTTCAATAAAAAACGTAAAAAATGTATATTAAACATTCTTCAGATATTTTTGTTAAGCATTCTTTCATTTTATCAAATGCTTTTTACGCAATTATTGGTTACGAAATATCTTATCTTCTATTGCGTAGCACATGGAGGCAACGTCTAGAAAAAAAATGTAATTTTTACCTTGGTCTTCTGATAAAAATTCCTTGTCCCATTCACGGCTGCAATGTTGATTCTCGCTGATAACGCTGGAATGCTAAAAAAGCCAATAAATGAAAATTAAGGAATTAAAAAGATTTAATTAGACAACACATTTTCTTTTTTTTTTATTTAGCTTTCCATGCCACCCAAAATAAACCAAAACTATTTTGTATAAAAAAAAATATACATTAACAATTTAAGAAGATTAATTACAAAAAAAATGGCATCGACAGCTAAGCAGTTCCGATTTTGATAAAAAAGCGATTTATTAATAAAATAGTTGAACTTTCAACCAAATAGATAAATTTTAATAACAAAAATATGTTTTTCAAGGAAGTTTGAAATTTTTATAAGAAAGTTAATTTTAAGCAAAGAAAGTGGAATTTTCAATTCAATAGTTTAATCGAAAGATACGAATTTTTAACAAAATATTTACATCCGCAACAAAATAACTTCTTTTTTAGTCAAATATCTGATGTTTTAATCTAAAATGAAAATTTTTTAATCCAAAAGAATAATTTATTACCAATAAAACGAAATTTCAACAAAAAAGTTACATTGTGGAAGTGTAAGGAGGGGTTTGGATGAAGGAGATGAAAGAGAGAAGACAGGTACCAGAACGCGACGATAGAGGCAGGGAATGATAGAAGGCGGGAAAGTTTGAAATTGGATTCATGAATAGCCAAAATTGCAACATCGAGGAAAAATCTGATTTAGAGCAGACAGTGTTTAGCACACAGAAAGAGGAGATCAAAGAAAGGAAGGAAAGGGGGACGTACAAGAAAACTATAGAAAAGGAGAGATTAAGAGCAAAAAGCGTAGGATCGATTGAGGCTTTTATGAAAAGGAAGAGAGGGGAGAAGGGAAGCAGTAAAGAGAAGGACGATTTAGTTTCAAATTTGAAATATCCAAAAATGTTCAGATCACCGCCGGAAAAGCAGAGTTTGGTAGAGAAGGGTGAGAATAGTAAGGGGGCTGAAGGAAATGGTGACGAATGCGAAGAACAGAGGAAGGAGGAAAGACTGAAAGAAATTCGCGAGGTCATGATGGAGGTAATGGGAATTTATGAAGAAAGACAGGAAAAAAGGGGAGAGGGATTAAGGAGAGAAGTTAGGAGGAAAATGGCTGAACTTAGGAAAGAAATGAAAAAATGGGAAGAATTTAGGGAAAAGTAAAAAAATAGGATGCAGTCATTGGAGCGAAAGCTAAAGAAGCAGGAGGATAATAATAAAAAGGTAGAGGAGATGCAAGATAGAATTAGAAAGACAGAAAGCTCGAACCGGGATCTTGGTGGGGGCGTGAATGGGAATACGGAAAAGGAGAGACTGAGGAAAATAGAACAAAGAATAGAAAAAAATAGAGGGAAGAAAGAAAAAGAAACATAGTGATCAAGGGTATAAGATTAGAGAGGAAGGGGATGCAGGAAGCAGTGGAAGAAGTACTAAAAAGGATTAATGCAAAAGTAGAGATAGAGGAAATGCGAAGTATAGGAAGAGAAGAACGAAGAGGGGAGAGAATGCTACTGGTAAAACTAAAGAAATGGGAAGATAAGAGAGAAGTAATGGCAAAGAAGAGGATGTTATATGGGAGCTTTGAGAGAAGAGACAGAGTATGTTGAGAATAGGAATAAGAAAAAGAAGAGTTAGTAAGAAATGAGAAGCAGGGAAACTAGAAGAGGAAGGAACGCGAGGTAGGAAGCTAAGTAATAGTAAGAGGCAAAAAGAGAGAAAAAACGAATGTAGGGAAGAATGGAAGATGTGTTACTGGAATATAGCAGGATTGGACAACAGATATGTTCTGAACTATCTAGTAAATAAGAGGATTGAAAGGAAAAAGGGGGCAATAATAGCAATGTTCGTGGACTTAAGGCAGCGTTTGACTCATTAGAACGAAGCAAGATAGAAAAATTTATGGTGAAAAAGGGGATAAGAGAGGTATCAATAAAGAGAGTGTCGGAAATTTTTAGATAGACAAAAAGTACGGTAAAGGTAGGGGATTAAAAAGAAGAGAGTTTCTGGTTAGTGAGAGGAGTGAGGCAAGGATGTCCTCTGAGCCCACTTTTATTTAATATATTAATATCAGACTT
>JAAAKG020007300.1:0-21317 GCA_010014905.2 Druon quercuslanigerum
AAAAGTTTCGAAAGGATTGAAAAAATGTATCGTATTTTTTCTACTTTAAATATATTTAAATTCCTTTAAATCTTTCAAAATAGCCTTAAATAATTTTAATTCCTTAAAATCTTACAAAGTTTTATAATCTTTAGAAATATTTGATCCTGATCGACAAAATTTCCGAATATTACAACTCTTGAATTGGAATGCCCCAGTCTCACTTGAACTTTCCAAGCCTATATTTACAGAAATTGTAAAGATTTAAAAAATTTAAAGGGGGAATTCAAAAATATTGCAAGAAATTTTTAAGAGCTTTAAAAAGCTTTGAGGAATATTTTATGATATTTTAAAAGAGTTCAAGTCATTTTTAATACATTCCTATATTTTAAAGTAATTTCAAATGATTTAAAAGTTTTTTGAGCATTTTTAAAACTTCTGTGCAATTTTAAAGAACATTACAAAGTTTCAAGGAATTTCAAAAGTTTCGAAAGGATTGAAAAAATGTATCGTATTTTTTCTACTTTAAATATATTTAAATTCCTGTAAATCTTTCAAAATAGCCTTAAATAATTTTAATTCCTTAAAATCTTACAAAGTTTTATAATCTTTAGAAATATTTGATCGTGATCGACAAAATTTCCGAATATTACAACTCTTGAACTGGAATGCCCCAGTCTCACTTGAACTTTCCAAGCCTATATTTACAGAAATTGTAAAGAGATAAAAAATTTAAAGGGGAAATTCAAAAATACTGCAAGAAATTTTTAAGAGCTTTAAAAAGGTTTAAGAAATATTTTATGATATTTTAAAAGATTTCAAGTCATTTTTAATACAATCCGATAATTTGAAGTAATTCCACATGATTTAAAAGATTTTTGAGCATTTTGACAACTTCTGAGCAATTTTAAAGAACATTACAAAGTTTCTAGGAATTTAAAAAGTTTCGAAAGGATTGAAAAAATGTATCGTATTTTTTCTACTTTAAATATATTTAAATTCCTTTAAATCTTTTAAAATAGCCTTAAATAATTTTAATTCCTTAAAATCTTACAAATTTTTATAATCTTTAGAAATATTTGATCCTGATCCACAAAATTTCCGAATATTACAACTCTTGAATTTGAATGCCCCAATCTCACTTGATCTTACCAAGCCTTTATTTCCGAATACTAAGATTCCCAGACAATAAAACCACCGAGTAATATTTCAAAATTATGAAACGCGGATGAAAAAATTGCCAATTAATTATAGCATTCTGAAGCAAGAAAAATCCCGAATTCCTATAATTTAAAGTAATTAAAAAGGATTTAAAGGACTTTTACAAGGATTAATCATTGAGAATAAATTGAAGCTTTTTACTTGTTGTCTTTGATAAATAAGTCTGATGGTTAGAAATGGGAGTAATGTAATTTCTTGTAGAAATTTTTTTGAGCTTGTGGCTGTTGGTTTCAGCGAGTTTGAAGAGTGAGCACCTGAGGACAGAACAGGGTAGTTGGTTGACAGTGTGAACCCGGACGGGGATGAAAAGGGGTCGGTAGGAGGTCAGCACGTGACAAATGAGGCTGTTTGTCTGAGGCTCCTATCACGAGATAACGAGCTACCTCAGTTATCCAACGCACTTGTGTTGTACTCGTAGTTGCTATCCCTGACTGAGAAAATTGCATACTTTAAATACTCTTGACAGTCTCTAATTTTCAAGTGTGTCATTAGGTTTAATTGATATTGTAATTAGCGATGATGCATGCTTTTGCACTTACTTCGCTGCCCCTAATGAAGCTTGTTAGCGCAGAAAGGCAAAGGAAAATTATCCCCAACATTATATTTATGTGAGAATAGTTCATTCTGGATTTCATAATCAATTATCATAAAAGGTTCTCAATTTTAATAACGAATTTTTTATAATTTGATCATTATTTTATCTGAATCTTTTTCTTTTCGGCAGGGATAATAGGGTGGTTTTCATAGAAATAGAGAAAAAATTATTTAAAATAAAGTTAATTTAGGTATAATGAAATTCAGTATGACACGCTTTTAATTTGGAATATTTCAAGTAGAAATTTATTACATTTTTTAACAAATTTATTTAATTTTCATGCCAAAAAGATTAATTACCAAATAAGATGATTATTGAAGAAATAGTTGATTTTTCAATCTAAAAAGTTAAATGTTTTAGAAAACAGTTGACTTTAAAACCCCCCAACAAATTTAACATAATATGTGACTTTCTAACCAAACAATTGAATTTTTCATTAAAAAAAAAATGTCGATTTAGTTCAACTATGAATAGAAATGTGCGTTTTCAAGCTAGAAAGTCAAAAATTTTTTGCAAAATAGTTTAAATTTAAACTCGAAATGATTAATTCAAAAAAATATATTATTTAAAATCAAGACAGGTGAATTTTCAATCACATAGTCAAATTTTTAAACAAATAAGATATATAAAATTCAGTTGAATTTTAACAACAAAAAAACATAATTTTTTTTGAAAAATGAATAATCCTTAACAAAATATTTGGATTTTAAAGCTAAAAAGTCGAATGGTATAGAAAAAACTGGCCTTTGAGGCACAAAAAGATTATTATTTAACAAATAAGTTGCTTTTTAACCATGAAGAAAATTGTTTAATCAAGACAGGATGCATTTTCGACCAAAATAATAAATTGTTAACTAAATAGTTGTTGAGTTTTTAAGCTACCAAGATGAATTTTTAACGACATGGTTGAATTATTGAACAAACTATAAATGAATAATTTAGGGGAATTTTTAACGAAGAAAGATGAAATTTTTACCAAAAAAATTGATTATAAAATTTCTGGAAAAAAAATTATTTCTAAACCCAAGACGATTAATTTTCCACAAATATGTTTATTTATACCCTAAAAAAAAAAGTTTAATCAAATAGTTTAGTTTTAACCTAAAAATATTAATTCTTAGCTTCATTGTCGAATCATCAAAAAAATAAAAAATTAGAATTTAGTTTCGTTTTTAATGAAAAAATTCATTTTCAACCGAGAGTGATGAATAGACTCATTTTCAACCAAAAATAAAATTTTGAAAGAAAAAAAAAAGAATTTTTAACCAAATAGTTGAATTTTCATCTGCAAAGAAGAATTTTCTAAAGCATGTTCGAATGTTCGAGCAAAAAATAAATTTAGAATTCAGTTGAATTTTGAACAGAAAAGTTCAATTCGAACCAAGTACAATGAATTTTCAAGACCAAAAAGATGAATTTTTTACAATAAAGTAGATTTTTCAAGCTAAAAATTGGAATGTTTTGGAAAAAACTTGAATCTCATATCCAAAAAGATTTATTTTCAACAAAAAATATAATTATAATCCAAATAGTTTAATTTTGAACTAACAGAGAAGAATTTTCAACTATATAATCGAATTTTTGTATCAAAAAAGAAATTTGGGATTTCATTCAATTTTCATCAAACGATAAACTCTTTCCTACTGAAAAATCTGACGTAAACAACATCGGAAACTGTACCGGAAACGACGTAGGAAATTACATTGGAAACGACGCCGGAAATGACAACGTAACCAACGTCGGAAACAAAATCGGAATTTGGGTTTGGTGCCGACGTAGTTTCCGGCGTTGTTTCCGGCGTCGTTTCCTACTACGGTTCCAGTGTGAAATTTTTTTTTAATATGTACTTATAACTATAATGGTTCTAGGGGAATATTTCTTCGAATGTAGGAAATTTGAATTAATAAAAAGAAATATATTTTAAAGTGAAGCAAATATTTTAGAGGCTCAAAAAACTATTTCCCTACATAAAACTTTTCAACATTTGAAGCAAAAAAGTATTCCACTAATTAAAAAATATATTTCTTTGACCATAGCTACCAAAGAAATATTTCTTCAAATATATTGTGTTATATATTGTGTTTAGATAAATATCTATTTCTTGAAATGAAGCAAATATTCTATTTTATTACTATAATTAATTTATTCATAACAAATAAACATTTAGCCATGATGCGGTAGCGTTGTGGACATCGCTGTTGACTTCATCCCCGACGGACTCGAGTTCGATTCCTGCTGGAGGTGGATTTTGCATCGAATTTTTCTGTTTCAGGTTCATCAAGATTTTAAATAATCTGATTTCTTTAAAATAAATATGTATAATAATAACAATGTTAATTATAATTTAAGTAGTAAAACCTGCAGTTTTCCATTGAAGTGAATATGTATTACAATTGATGTACGAACTAATTTATTACCATCGCGCATTGTTTAGGTCAAAGAAATATATTTTTTAATGAGTGATATATTTTTTTGCTTTAAATTTTGAAACATTTGATACAGGGAACTAGTTTTTTTAACCTATAAAATATTTTCTTGACTTTAAAATATATTTCTTTCAATCAATTCACATTTCTTTCATTCAAAGAAATATTCCCCTACAACCCTCATAGTAATAAATACATTTTTAAAAAAATTACACTGGAAGAGTAGTTAAAAACGACGCTGGAAACGATGCCGGATACGATGCCGGAAACGAAACCGGAAACGGCATCGGCTCCGATCCCAAATTCCTATTTTTTTCCGATGTCGGTTACGTTGTCATTTCCGGCGTCGTGTCCGATGTAATTTCCTACATCGTTTCCGGTGCTTTTTCCGATGTCCTTTCCGACGTCATATTTTTCGATAGGGTCAACCAGATGGGTAAATTTCAAACAATTAGGATCTATAAACTTCAGTCAAATTTTCAGCAAAAAAGTGATTAGTCTTTTAACAAAAGAATTAAGCTTTCAAACTAAAAGTCGAATATTTTAGGAAATACTTGACTTTTGAACCGAAACAGATTAATTTTTGTCTAATAACTTCTTTCTTTACCACGAAAGAAGAATTATTAACAACACATAAAAGTTTTTTTTTCAAACAAAAAAATATAAATTTTAAAATAAAAAAAGAATAATTTTCAAAAAAAGTTGTGTCTTAACAAAGAAAAATTAATTTTTACCCACCCCAATGTGTATTTTCTACCAACAGAGATGACTTGTTAACAAAATAGTTTAATTTTTAAGTAAAAACTTGAATTTTTAATCTCCGAAGATGAAGTTTCAAGCACATAGTCGAATTTTCAGACAAAACATAATTTTAAATTTTGTTGATTCTCAACAGAAGAATTTATTTTCAAACAAGCAGGATGAATTGTCAACCAGAAAAGAATAATTTTCTACTAAAAGTGACGATTTTTTTGTGGAGTTAAACTTTCAAGCTATAAAGTTAAATTTTTTAGAAAATACTTGACTTTTAAACCCAAAAAGTTATTTTAAACAAAGAAGTTGATTTCTAACCAAAAAAGTAGAATGTTTTATTAAGACCAGATAAATTTTTGACTGAAATGATAGTTTTCATCTAAATACTTTGTTTTTTAACCTACCAAAATTAAATTTGTAACGAAATGCTTGAGTTTTTAAACAAAGCAATAAATTAACAATTCAAATAAATTTTTAACAATAAAAAAAGTTTTTTTCAACCAAAAAATTATGAGTTTTCAAACAACGAAAAAAGATTCATCTTTAAAGCAAGTTAATTCTTAACCAAGATAGATAGATTTTTACCAAAGAAAATGTAAATTTTCTACCAAAAGAGATAAATTTATTAATTAACTAAAATCTTGAATTTTTAACCCACAAAGATGAATTTTCAAGCACATGGTCGAATTTTCAGGAAAAAAAGAAATTTTTTATCTAGTTGATTCTCAACAAAGGAGTTTATTTTTAAACAGATTAATTTTAAAAAAAAATGCATTTTCTACCAAAAGCGATGGATTTTGTGCCAAAAAAGTTATATTTTGTACGTAAAAAGTCGAATGTTTTAGAAAACACTTGACTTTTAAAATCAAAGAAATTAATTTTTAACAAGCAACTTCATTTTTAACCAAGAAAGAAACCTCTTCAATAGATATTAGTTGAATTTTCTAACAAAATGGTAAATTTTTAACTAAATACTGAAGTTTCAAGATAAATTTTTAGCCACAGGTTTAAATTAAAAAAAAAAAATTTAGAATTTAGATGCACTTTTAACAAACAAAATTAATTTGAAACGAAAAGAAAGATGAATTTTCAACCAAGCTAAGATAATTTTCCACCAAAAAAAATGGTTCACGAAATAATTGAATTTTTCTCTAAATACTTGAATTTTTAACTTACAAAGATGCATTTTCAATCACACGGTCAAATTGTCAGGCAAAAAATAAATTTAGGATTCTTTTTAAATTTTCAACAAAATAGTTCATCTTTAGCCAACAAATATAAATTTTCAACCAGAAAAAAAATCAATTTTCTGTCACAAAAGTTAAATTTTCGACAAAATAGTTGATTGTTTGTGCTAAAAAGTAAAATTTTTTAGAAAATATTTCATTTTTAATTCCCAAATAATTAACTTAAAAAAAATAAGTAAATTTTACGAAGAAAAATGTATTCTTATTCAAAAAGTAGAGCTTTCAGCCTACAAAGATAAATTCTCAAAAACATAGTCGAATTACGAAATAAAGCAAAGCGTGCGAGCTCAGTTTAATTTTCAACCAAAAAGTTCATTTTCAACTAAGAAAGATTAATTCTCAACTGTAGATTTGAGTATTTAACATGAGAAATGGTATTGTTTAGACAAGACTCGACTTTTAAACTTAAAAAGGTCCATTTTCAACAAAAAATACAATTTTTAAACAAAAAGGTGCATTTTTAACCAAATAGATGAGCTTTCAAGTGAAAAAGCCAAATGTTTAACCAAATATTTTAATTTTAAACAAAAAGTTGAATTTTTAGTCAGCAAAGAATAGTTTTCTTATAAACTGTCGATTATTCGAACAAAAAATAAGTTTATAATTCAATTAAATTTTTAACATAAAAGTTCATTTTCAACCAAGTACAATAAATTTTCAATCAAAAAAGATGATTTTTCTATGCAAAGTGATACATTTTTTTTACATAAATGTCGAATTTTAAACTAAAAATTCGAATGTTCTATAAATTACTTGAATTTCATACCCAAAAAGATTAATTTTAGAGAAAAAAGAGGTTTCTACCACGCGGTCGAATTCTCAAATAAAAAATAATTTAGGATTTATTATAATTTTCAACGAAAACTCTAACTTACAACGAAGGAAGATGAATCTTTATAAAAAATGAATTTTCTACTAAAAGTGATAATTTTTTAACAAAAGAGGAGTTTTAAAGCTAAAAAGGCAAAGTTTTAGAAAACACTTAAATTTTAAACCCAGAAAATTAAAATTTTAACAAAAAATGTCATTTTTAACCAAACCAGAAGATTTTGTAAGTAAATGAGTGAAATTGTAACCTACAAAGATGAATTCGTAATAACACACTCGAATTTTCAAACAAAAAAGATATTGAGGATTCAGTTAAATTTTTAATAAAAAAGTTCTTTTTTAACCCAGAAACATGAATTTTTACGCAGAAAATGATCAATGTTTCACTAGAAGAGATGAATTTTTAACAAAAATTTTCTAAGCATTGTTAACCGAATAAGTAAACCTTTAATCGAAGGAGATAAATCTTTTTTTTCTAAAAAAAATTAATTTTTAACTCAAAAAGGATAAATTGTCAACAGAAAAATATAATAGTATATTTAAATACATTTTAGATATATGAGTTTTTATATTTCAAGTAACAGATTTAAATTTTTATTGAAAAAAGGTAGATTCAATAAGAAATAAGAAAATCTAGCCAAAATAGATAAAGTTTATGTTTAAAAAAATAATTTTTTACTCTACAAATATTTTCTACCAAAATAAATATACTTTAAAGAAAAACATTATTTTTCAAGCTCAAAAGTAAAAGGTTTTACAAAGCAGTTTTAAAATGTGAATTTTTAGAAAATCCTTTGAATTTTTAACAAAACAGTTGAATATTTTTGATCCAAAAATGACTTTCTGACAAACTATTTAAAATTTTTAAAAAATGCCAACGAAGTAATTAAATTTGTAACCAAAATGTATGATACTAAACCAAAAATATCATAATAGACTTTTCAAACAAAAAAAAATACAAACAGTATAATGACACTATTTAAAAAATGATAAGGCTAAATCGAAGATTTATTTAAAAGAGAAATTAATTTTCAATCCAAAAAGTTTAATATTTAACAAAAAAGTAAATTTTTAAACAAAAGGTGTAACTTTTTACAATAAAAAAGGAATGTTAACTCATAAGGGATAATTTTTCTATCTAAGAAGAATAATGTTTAAACTAAACAGTTGAATTGTTGACAAAAAAGATCACTTTCAATAAAGTAATTTAATTTTCAACTAAACAGTCGAATTTTTAACCAAAAAAGATCAATTATAAACCAGAAATATATTAGTATACTTTTCTTCCAAAAATAAATACTTTTAATTGAAAATAGTTTGATTTTCTTATTGGGGTTCTTTTAATTTAGTTTGTAACTGAGCAATAAAAAACAATATAAACTGGAAAAGGCGGAAGTTTCTTGCAAACAATAGATAATAGAGACATTCTCTAAGAAAAAGGAAAAAATGGAAAAAGGCGATTATAGACAGTAAAGTCTTTTATAGATCTTTGAAATAAAATAATAATAATATTTGATATAAAAGTTGTTATCTCTTAATGTCCAAGAACTATTTTCCTTCCTAGAGAGTTTTAAAAAATTGCAACAACTCCGTGGAACATTAGATTCATGAAGCAAGGAAGCACTGTTCGCAATATACGATGAAAGTGTACTCGTACTTCCAATCTTGCTGCTAGCTTGGAGGCTGGCCTATAAAATAGTCTTTAAAGTTGTTAAGTTGTTTCCGAACAAGATGAAAATCCAGTTTTATGGTGAACTGTAATAATGCTGTAAAGCTTCTTCAACAGATCTTAGTAACTCCTGCATACATCATCTTCGCCAATATAAATTTTAAGGACATGTCATTTTAAATATTTACTATTTCCATTTTATTTTCTTTATCTTCTCATATTTTCATCAATATAATCAGAAAATTATGTATTTAAATTAAAATTATAGAATTTTCAACTTACTTTAAAGGACGCTTCTTAAAGTAGGTTAAACCATTAGTCTCACCAATACTGGCATTAACTACTGGAAATAGTTGCCTCTACCGACACCAAGTGGCTTAATCAGGGATTTACTGTTCAAAAATCTCAAAAGCCTTCAGTCTTCACCCACTTTACACATATTTTATTTAATTGAAGATGATCACATTTTTGAGAGATCTGGGGAGCACAATTTTTTAATTTAGTTTTGTTTTCATATTTTTTATTTCTTTTGTAAATCTCTTCAAACTTCTATTTTAATTTATATGATAATGACATGATGCCCTACAACTTAAAATTCTTGAATTTTCAACTTACTTTAAAAGTGCGCTTGCTGAATTAGATTTAGCGTTTTGCCTGACTTAAATCGTCCATAACTACTGAATAGAAGTAGAGGACCTACCTTTGCACAATGATTGAAATAAGGAATGCAACATTTCAAAAAAGTCAAAAGGCTTTAGTTTTTATGCGATGTAAGAGTACAACATTTTTATTTAATTAAAGATAATTAACTTTTCAGGAGATCTGTCAAACACAATTTATAATTTAGCTTTATTTATGATTTTTTTTAATTTATTGTATCTCTTATGTTTATTACTATAATGAGGAACTGATGAATTCAAATTTCAAGTTGTTCAGTTTTTAACTTACTTTTAGAGTGCGCTTCCTGAAATATATTTAAGGCTGTGTCTGACCAATATTGCGCACAATTTTTAAATTAGGCTTTGTTTTTATATTTATTATTTCCTTACTTATTCTCTTCAAACTCTTATGTTTATTTATATGATAAAGAATTGATGCTCTGCAACTTAAAATTTTTTAATTTTCAAGTTAGTTTAAAAGCGCGCTTTATAAATACTTCAAGCCGGTCCATAAATACTGAAAATAGTTTCCTTTGCCGTTACCCCTTTGTTGAAATATATAATTTACTATACAAAAAAATTCTGACATACAAATTTTCTGATTCAATTAAAGATAATAAACTTCTTGTGAGATCTACCTTTAAACTTCAAATTTTACAGTTTTCTATTTACATTTAAATGCGCTTTCTGAAATAGAATTGCCGCGTTGTCTGTCTAATAGGTTCCACATCTACTTAAAATGGTTGCCTCTACCATTTCACGATGGTTGAAATCTCAAATTTATTGTTGAGGAAATTTGAAAGCCTTTAATTTTCATCCCAAATACAAATTTTCTTATTAGTTAAAGATAATTACATTTTTATGATATCTGCGGAGCACAAGCTTTCAATTTAGTTTTTTTTTTTACATATTTATTTTCTTCAAATTTTTTTCCCACCTTCCATTTTAATGAATCTAAGAAAGAATTTTAACACTCAAACTTAGAACGCTTGAAATTTTCACTTGTTTCTAAAGCACGCTTCCTGAAGTAGACCTAAAACTCCGTCTGACTGATATTGCAAGTTACTACTGAAAATAATTTTCTCTGCCACTTGGTTGAAATCAGAATTTTACTATTCAAAGAAGTTGAAGGCCTTTAGATTTCGACCGATATACAAATTGTTGACTTTAATTAAAACCACAACTTTTCAATTTTATTTTTAATTTTAATTTTAATTTTTAAGATCATTTTTTATTCTGCTCTAGTTTTTATGGGATATACGAGTTTATTTTTCAGATTCGATTAAAGATAAAGAACTTTTCAAGGGATATAGCGCAATTTATAACTAAGCGTTATTTATAAGTTACTTAATTTCTTTTAAAATTTTGGAACTCTTATGTTTATTACAATAAGGAATTGATGACCTTAAATTTCAAAGACTTTAATATTCAACTTCCTTTTAACGTACGCTTTCTAAACTAGATTTAGCTATTCGTCTGACCAATCATGTCAACAACTACTGAAACTATTTACGGATTTCATATGGTTAGAGTCAGGAATTAACGGTGTAAAGAAGTCAAAAGCCTATAGTCATCATTCGATTAACACATTTTTCGATTTAATTGAAGGTAACTAACTGGTTAAAAGGTTTGCGGTCCGCAATTTTTTATTGTATCTTATTTTATATATTTATTATTTTATTTTAAATTCTTCTCAACTCTTATTTTTATTATTATAGTTCGAAACTGATGTTTCCAAAATTTTAATTCTAAAATCTTCAAATTACTTTTCAAGTACTTTTCCTAGCTAATATTTTGTCTGATAATATTTTCCGTAACTACTAAATAGAGGGACAGTACCTGCCGTAGCACAATGGCTGAAATAAGGAATTTACAAATAATTATTTAATTTTTTCTTACTCTTATTTGTATTAATATTTCAAGGAATTCATGCCCTGAAACCTCGTATTGTTCAGTTTTTAACTTGCTTTATAAATCCGCTTCCTAATATAGATGTGAGTTTTTGTCTGACTAATATTATCCATAACTACTAAAAACAGTTGTATGGCTTTGGTTTTATATTTTTTATTTTCTTTTCGACCTCCTATATTAATTCATATAACTAAAAATTTCTGCCCTCAACCTCAAAGTTCTTGAATTTTTAACTTTGTTTTAAAGTGCGCTTGCTAAAGTTAGTTTAGCGCTTTTTCTGACCTAAATTTTCTGTTACTACTGGAAATATTTATATCTACTCTTTATAAATGATTAAAATTAGAATTTTACTATTTAAAAAAGTCACAAGCCATTATTTTTTATCCGATATTTTTCATAGATCTGTAAAACATAATTTTTTAACCAAGCTTTATTTTTATATTTAATATTTTCTTTTTTAATTTCTTTCCATCTCTTATTTTCAGTAACATCATAAGCAATTAATAGACTCGAAATTAAAATTTTTTAATTTAAAATTGTATTAAAACATGCTTCCTAAGTATATTTAGTAATTCGCCTGACGAATCTGGGAATAGTTTTCTTTGCCGTTTTACACATTTTATGATTTAATTAAAAGTCGTTAACTTTTAGGGAAATCTGCGAAGCGCAATTTTTTAATTTTGCTTTGTTTTAATATTTATTATTTTTTACTTCATTCCCTACACCCTCCTATCTTTATTTATATAATTAAGACATGGTGCCCTCCAACTAGAAATTCTTGAATTTTGAAATTAGTTTTAAAGTAGACTCCCAAAAGTAGATTTAGCATTTTGTCTTAATAAAATTAGCCACAACTACAGAAACAAGTTTCCCTCGCCGTTTTAAAATGGTTAAAATCACAATTTTGAAAGTAAAAAAATCAAAAGTCTTTATTGTTCATACAAATTTGGCGTTTTTTATATTTAATATTTCCTTTTTAACTTGTTTTCATCTGTTATTTTCAGTTTCAACTTACTTTTAAGGTCCGCTTCCTGGAATAGATTTGGGGCGTTTTCTGACTAATTATCTTCGTTACTACTGAAAATAGCTGCCTCTACATAATGCTTAAATTATAAAATTTTCTCTTTCACTTTTTAAGAGATCTGCGGAGCACAAGTTTTAAATTTAGTTTTTTAATACATTTATTTCCTTTTCAATCTTTTCCCTCAGATTTCATCCGATATACAAATTTTTGACATTAATTGAAACCGAAACTTTTCAATTTAGCTTTTTTTTATATATTTATTATTTTATTTTTAATTTTTTCTTTACTCTTATTTTTATTAAAGTGACCGACTAATATTATCCGTTACAACTGAAATTAGATTTCTCTGCTGATACACAATGCTCGAAATAAGGAGTTCACTATCCATTATGCTGCTTTAGTTTTTATGCGATATTTGAGTTTTTTTAAATTTAATTAAATATAAAGAACTTTTCAAGAGATCTGTGTAGCGCAATTTATAATTCAGCTTTATTTATAAATTAATTTAAAGTAGACTTCCTAAAGTAGGTTTAGCATTTAGCCTGACTAATACAGTAAATAACTACTCAAAATATTAATGAAAGTAATTATCTCTTATTTTTCAAATGGTTAAAGGCAGAATTTTACAGTTACAAACTGTCAAAGGCCTTTATTTTTCATCCGATATTTTTAAGAGATCTTTACAACGTGATTTTTTAATTAAGCTTTATTGTTGTATTGAATATTTCCTTTTTATTTTGTTTTCATCTCTTATTTTCAGTAACATCATAAGAAATGTATACACTCAGAATTAAAATTCTTCAATTTTAAATTATAATAAAGTACGTTTCCTAAATAGGTTGCCTAATTCGTCTGACGAATCGGGTCAGTAACTACTGGGAATAGTTTCCTCTGACGTTACACACATTTTCTGAGTTAATTCAAGATGATTAATTTTTAGAGAGATCTGCGGCGCACAATTAATTAATTTAGCTTGGTTTATATGGTTTTTTCGCCCTCTTATTTTCGGTAATATCATAAGCAGTTAATAACCTAAAACTTCAAATACTTCAGTTTTCAACTTCATTTTAAAGTGCGCTTTCTGGAACAAATTTTGCGTGTTAATAATAGCATCTGACTAATAGCATCTGTAACTACTGCAAATGGCTGCCTCTGCCGTTTCACAATGGTCGGTATATGAAATTTACTATTAGAAAAAATTTTTAATTTAATTATTATAATAATAATTTTAAGCCCTTAAAACTAAAACTCTTTAAAGTTTAAGTTTTTATGTAAATACACTTTCTAAAGTAGACATAGCGTTCCGTCTGACAAATCTTGTCAGTAACTACTGAAAATAGATTCCTCTACTATTGCACAATTATTGAAATCAGGAATTGACTTTTCAAAGAAGTCAAAAGCCTTTAGTTTTCATTCAATTTTCAAATTTTTTAATATAATTAAAGATAATTAACTTTTTAAATGGTCTGCAGAGCGAAAGTCTTTAATGTAGCGTTTTTATATATTTATTATTTTCTTTTTAATTTTTTAAATTCTTATTTTAATTAATATAATAAGGTATTTATGCTTTAAAAATTCAAATTTTTCAATCTTCAAATTACTTTTAAAGTACGCTTCCATTTTGCGTTTTGCCTGCCCAATGTTGACCTTGACTACTGAATCGAAGTAGAGGACCTATTCTAGAGAAACAAACGTTGCAAAATGGTTGAAATAAAAAAGTTTCTATTTGAAAAAGTTGAAAGGTTTCATGCGATATGCAAAACGAATTTTCAGATTTAATGGAAGATAATTAACTTCTTGAGAATGTGTGTAGCGCAATTTATAATTTAGCTTAATCGATGAATTATTATATTTTTTATTTTTTTCTAATTCTAATTGTCATTAATATAACAAGTAATTAATGCGCTCAAACTTGAAATTTATCAATATTTAAACTACCTTTAAAGTACGCTTTCTGAGTTAAGTTTAGCGCTTTGCCGAACTAATATTGTCCGTAACTACTGAAAATATTTAAAGTTGCAGTGTTTGAAGGCAGAAATTTGCCCTTTAAAAAAATCTACAGCTCTTAATTTGAATTGGATTAACATTTTTTATATAAAATAATTTAATTTTTAAAAGAGCTGTTTAGCGCGATCCTTATAATTCAGCATTACTTATATTTTTTTATTTAACACAAAGCGTGAAAAATGGTCTATTTTGCAATTTTTCTGCTCTTGGAAAAAAACACGTGTCATTAACAAAGAAGGGGTTTATTGATATAAAGAACTATTTTTGTTTTAAACTATTATTATTAATTAATTAATTAATTCGCAATTTTCTTTAAATCGGAAGTTTCATTTTTAGCTGAAATGCTTAATATACTTCTCAAAATTGTAAACTCATAAATATTTGTCAAAATTATTACAAAAAATTGATGAGCATTAACAATTGTCATTTCTTATAAAAGAGTTGAACAACTAAGGCTTAACTACAAAACAATTTATTTTTCACTTACCTACTCTGATTTGTCTTTAACTAGTAATTTATATTTTAAATCCTATTTTCTCACCTAAGCCTTCTGATGTGAGGCAGAAAAAAACCTGTTAAAAAAACATGACATTCTTTATTGATTATACAAATTTTTTCTAACCTGGATTTTGTTAATTTGTTAAATTTATTTTTTTCAAACTATTGAGTTTATTATTCTGCTAATTGCTTGTATTCTGCGATTTTAGACGTTTTCTGCTATTTGGTAGTTGCTTCTAATAATTAACGAAAACCTGCAAAATTGTTAATTTCACTGAATTGCGCGTTAAGGAAATGAATGTAAAGAAAGATGAATTCAAAATCTCACAGTAGTCGTGGACAATTTTAGTCAGACGAAGCGGTAAATCTTCTGTAGGAAGGTTGCTAAAAATACAATTAAGAAATAAAATAATTTCAATGTTTTGGACATCAATTCCTACTTATGCATACGAAAATAAAATATAAAAAACCTAAAAAGTAAACAAAAATTACAAAACCGACGCTAAATTAAAAAATTGTGAATCACAGATCTTTTAAAAATTAAATTATCTTCAATTTAAAGAAAAATTTTACATCGGCTTTACAACGGTAATTTATTTTCAGGGAAATAATTCCTTACTATATTATTCAAAATAAGAGATAAATAATATTACAAAAGGAATTATTAAATATATAAATAATGTTTGATTGGTAAATCGCGCTGCACCAATTTTGAAAAAATTTAGTTATCTTCAATTTGAACAAAAATTGTGCATTGATTTTCACCAGCAGAGAAAACTATTTTCAGTAGTTACGGACAAGATGGGTCAGGCGAGTCTTAAACCTACTTAGGAAGCGTACTTTAAGAATAATTTTCATTTTAATGACATCAATTTCTTATTGAACTTTTAAAAATAATATATGGAATTTAATTCAAAAATAAAAATTACATAAGAAAATACACTATTTTCTGTAGTTTCGGTTCAAATTTAAAGAATGAATCACTAAACCTACTTGGAAAGCTTACTTTAGGACAATTTAAGAATTAAATAATTTAAAGTTTGAGGGCATACATTCCTTATTATATTACTTAACATAAGAGATGGAAATAAATTAAAAAGTAAATATTGAATATAAATGAATATAAGTTAAAAAATTGCACTTTATCGATCTCTTATAAATTTAATTATCTTTAGTTTTAAAAATAATATGTAAATCTAAAAGATGTTAAATTATTTTGTGAGTAAATTCCTGATTTTAACTACTTTTTAACGGTATAGAAAACTATTTTAAGGAGTTACGGACCAGCTTTGTCAGACTAAACCTACTTAGCAAGCGCACCTGACAATAATTTTAAAGTTTCATAATTTTTAGCATGAGGAAATCAGTTTATTATTATTATTATTAAAAAAATGTAAACTAATTAAAAGGTAAATATTAAATAAATAAATTATTTTCAGCAGTCACAGACCAGCTTTGTCCGAAAAAATTACTAAACCTACATAAAAAGCCAGCTAAAAATTTTTTGTAAACTTTTTGGACAGCAAGCTCCTGATTTCAACAGTTCAGTTGAAAGAAATGGTACTTTAGCAACTTTCCTCGACTACATTTGAAATTAAAGACAAGCTTATAGGTACCAGAATAAGAACTAAATTTCTCCTCTTCGAAGGAATGAGCTATTACGCGAAAAAGCTTTGAAAGCTTTTATGAGAAAATTCGTTAGTCGATTAAGGTCCTCCTAGACTGCTCGTGGAAATCAGACCACGTGACCAAAGTGCTTTTCATCGTTACAGCTATACTCTACCTTACCCCAATTATCCCCTCCCTCATCCTATCCTTTAACTAGAGTTTCACTACTGACATCTGACATTATTTTTAATATGCTATCACAACTTTGCAATAAGAAACCTTGTACCAATTATGACAACAATCGGTTCCTTTAGAAAATAAATCATAGTATAATTCTGCATTCTTCAATTCAGAAACTAATAAAACTATTTTGTTTTTAGCTCGCGCAATTTGGGGCTATTCAAAAACTACGTGACGTTATTTTAAAAAGTTTTTTTGACCCGCACATTATTTGGCCCAAAAAAATACCCAAAGCTTCGATCCACTAGGGCACAGTCAAAAATACAAACACGCAACCCCCTTTCAAGTCATAAATTTTGTATAATATTTATGAAAAAAGATGTAAAAAAATTAAAAACGAATTAGTAAATATCAATCAATACCTTATCTCTAAGACCGCCACCCCTCTCTCTCTCACCCACACGAATTGACCTACTTTCACGATTTTCCTCGCATTGCCAAATTCTGCTTCCGCGTCTAATACCTAATACTTATCTACTGTTTACAATATTTTTATCTTATCGTATCTGCTTCCTCTCCTATTTACAATCTTTCCTTCTTCATTCCTCCTCCACCTTCCTTCTTTGCGCCCTCTTTGGAATCTCTTCCCCCTCCAAACTTACACCTTCCTAACTTTCGTATCTGCTTCTCTATTGCCTCCTCATTCAGTCCTGAAATGATTCTTTTAAAAATGCCCTCCATTTAACCCTATCCCTCTGCCTACTCTTTCCTTTTCGCAGTATCTTTATGCATTCACTTTCTTACCACAGCTTCATGATTCCTATCTTCTTTTCTCTAAATACCTTCTTTTGCACACATCCTATCACTTTAACTTTCAAATTTTTTGTCAACTTTTCTTACTAGCCTTCTAATTCCACGACTGTTACTTTATTTCCCTTTTTTTCCTTCAGCCTCACTTTACCTACCTTGCCCTTAACACTCCCTACGCCGTGCAGAAGTTCTTTAACGTCCTATCTTTCTTTCCCGCTCCTTAGCTTTAACCATTTTCACGAAATATTATTTCTTTTGTCTTCCTTCTCTTTTCTGTCTATCCTCCCATCCATTGACATTATCCTTTGTCGAGCCGCGATCTTCCTCTTTTCTTTCCTACACTCTTCCAGTTTCTCTTCTATCATGCGCTGTACCCTCTCCCAGATTATTTTCTGATCTTCCTTCGTCTAGCCACCTACTACCGCGTCTGACCTTCCCTGAAATATTCTCTAGCCTTTTGTACGTCCTTTCCTTCCACATTCTAATTTCCTCTTCAATCTGTTTTACTTCAACTTCTCTTACCTTCCTTAACAACACCACTTCTCTCTCTGATTCTTCTCATTTCTTCCTCAGCTCTTTCATCTCCTTTTTCCATTTAGCATCTCTAATCCTTATGTCCTCCCTGATTCCTTTCATCTGATGTTCAGTTCCCTTTATGTCTTATTTCAATCCTCTAATCTCACCTATTAGCATCCCCAGTTCATCCTCTGCCGAATGCCCTTCCATTTTTAGGATGGTAACCTTTATGTCCTAATGTTCCTCTGGAAAGGACTCACAAGCGATTTCCTCCAGGCCCTTTTGACTATCCCTTGATCCCTTGATCCCTCATACCTTCATCCCTCCTCGTCTATGTTTAAACAGATTTTCTGCACTATGTTGCGGCCTATCGGCATATATTTTTCTTTACTTACTTTTGTTTTACTCTAATTAGCCCTGGTAGACAGCACTGTCCATCTCTTAACATCCCCTAACCATCCAAAAACTAACCCTGACCCGCTTGAAATCCTATAACTTCTGACCACAACATCGTCTGAATCCTTGTTTATCTAATCTCACTTTCCATATTTGAACAAAAACCACTTCTCCTCCACCCTTAACACGAATTTCTATTCACTCCCTATCTCACCTAACACACCCTTACTCACCTTCTTGATCCTACCCTTCCACTCCACTCACACCATCAACACAAAATCTGTCAAAAATCCTCACTCCTATCGATAAACACGTTCCCACTACCACCTAAACATGCCAAGTCGAATTATATTAGTAAAAATATAAAAAATAATAAATGAAAAGCCGGTCTCCATAGATCCCAAAAGAATTTGATTATTTTTAATTTAAAAACAGATATTCTGCATCGATTTTGCCTTAGTAAACTATTTTCAGTTGTTACGGGCCAAATGTGTCAGCCAAAGAACTAAACCTGCTTAGGAAGCGTACTTTAAATACCATTTGAATTATTCTATTTTTCAGTACTTTATTGCCATATTATATTATTTAAAAAAGGATGAATAAGTGGATCAAAAATTTTAAACTTTAATTTTTTAAAACTGCATATATAAAGGCTGTAGAGTAATTTTTAGAGTAAAATTCTGATTTCAACCACTTTGCAACGCAAGAGAATAGCTTAATGGAAAAGCACCCTACCGGCAATTGGAAGTTCTGTGGTTCGATTCCCAGTGGAGCGATGAAGTAGATCTTATTTCAGAATAAATTTAATTTAACAAATTTATATTGGTCTATAATGTAGTTAAATTTTAAAATATTAAAGCACCTAAAAATTTTTTTAAGGTTTTAATTCTATTTTTATAATATCTATCTTAACTAATTCAAATCTTCCCTTAATGAAATACTTATTAGATTCTTTTTAATCCTCCATTTATGATATCAAATTAATCATTATTAAATGTATAGAAATTTTACATCTGTCCATCTTCTTACTTGTGTCGAATGCAGAATAAGATTAAAATTTTATTTTAATAAATATAATAAATGTCTATTATAAATTTCCTATATTTCATAAATTCTTAAAAATAACTTTATTCCGCGTTCGCTGAGTGGAAAGGTAGATTAATGTAACATTTCTGTATGTTTAGTAATAAATATTTGTTAAAAAAAATTTTATTTAAATTCAATTTATTTAAATTCAATCTATGATATTTATGATAAATAAAAATTGATAAACTAAATTAAAAATCAGGCTCAACATCTTTCTCTAAAATTTTATTAGCTTTCTAAAATAAACATCCAAATCGGTCCACAGATTCAGCCGGAATTGTATTTTGAACCAAAAAATGTACTTTTTCCCCACTGTTCGACTGTAGACTGAAGATAATTCGCGCCTAGGGGAGGATCTACGAGAATCTAATAAGTTTTTCATTAAGTCCATTTTAAGGCCTCCAAGAATGTAATCAAAATGTTTATTATTATTATTTATTTATTATTTTAATGAATTTTCCTACCGCTAGGTGGCGTATGTAAAAAAATACAACTCTTTTTAAAAATAGGCGACCGTAAGACACACATAGATGCAAGGAATAAGCATCATAGAACTTTGAATATAAAAAATTCACAATTGTGCCATGGATTATCTCTGAAGGTTTCGTAACTGTATAATTATTAGTGTTATAATTATTCTGTTTTTATTATGAGTCACGGTGGTAAATGTTCTCATGATGAGAATAGAAAGAAATTATGCGCTCCGTGTGGTAGAAAAATTGTCTTTGGTAAAGTAAAGCCAGAAAACTTTCTGATTAATGATAAAATGACAAATATCATAAAAAACTATTTGTCAAATGATTTGATTTGAAAAATGAAAAATATCCTTTGCGTATTTATAGATCATGCTACATAACACTGCTTGATTTTGAAAAAGAGATTTACAACAGGCAAATATAAATTATGCCTGATTATAAGAACAAAGTATTGCCAAAAGAGACACGATTTACAAAAGACACTTGTAATTGTTTTATAGGTTCTACTGCTACTGCTTTGGGGCATGTAAATGTAAAAAAAGGTTAAGGAAATTTTAGGGAATTGCGAACTAACATAGATGTTTGTGGTCAATGTAAAAATTCTATCGAAAAAAGAAGTTTCAATTCCATTAGAAAGTAATAAGAGAAGTCCAGATGTTATTAATCTTTGTAGTAAATGTTTTCAACAAATAGAAAAAGGTATAAATCATGACTGTAAGAGCATTAAAGAAAATTTAATGACACTAGTTGAACAGCTGTCTGCTAAAAATAAAGAACAAGTCGCCAGTTCTATTATAAAAGTTAAATATGATTCTGCTATTAAAATTAATGAAAAGAGTCAAAGTTTAACTTTAGCGACCGGTGGTCGCAAAAGAAAGTTGATTGTTCATGATAATATTAAAAAATAATTATCCTGCAGTGAAGAAAGTTTAGACAGTTTCCGAGTTAAAGCAGCAGCATCACATAATCAGATGAGAAAAAACGCAAACTTTATAAGGTGTAATGTAGGTATAAAATCAATCCCAAAAATTAGAACCAGCATATGTCGCAAAAATCAAAAGTATTTAAGCATCTATGCTGATGCTGGACAATTACTTGATAAAGTTAAAGAAGCAAGAAATCTAGAAGGAAATTGTACTGTCAAAGTTATGGCTGACGGAGAACAAAGTTTTTTTAAGATTAGATTAACAATTCTTCCTGAAAATTACTCTCCCAAGTAACAAATCTCAAAACCTGGGACCAGGTTTTGCATACAATTCTTTTAATAAAAAACATTTTCCATCACATGATATCATAGCTTCTATAGAATTTGGAATTTGGAACCTACCTTTAGATAAACAGAATGAACTTTGAGTGCAATGCTCTCAAACAATTCTCAATTTCCTAAATTCTCCTTTCCTAAACAAACAAAAATTTCAAAATAATTTA
>JAAAKG020007311.1:5304-21317 GCA_010014905.2 Druon quercuslanigerum
AGATCAATCACTTTAATGCTAAAAATGCTTGTTTCTAAATGTATTTTAAACACACTCAACTAAAAAAATATCAATTTTCAATCTAAAATGGAAGGAGTCAATTTTGTGTAAAAAGAAATCATTTTTAACCCTGAAGACAAGAATTTTCAACAATATAGTTACAATCTGAAACTAATTGAGGAATCTTCGATGGTAAATGAATTGTCAACAATAATTGTAATAGCTGATATTTTCAATAAAAAAGATTTTAATTTTAAACAAAAACAGTTGAATTAAAACAAAAAATACGAGTTTAGAACAAATAAGTTGAATTATCCGCGAAAAAACTAATTTTAATCGAAAATAAGGAATATTAAAAAAAGAGGTGAGTTTTTAACAAAAAAAGACTTTTTAGTCATTACAAGAAAAATTAAAAATGTTGAATTCGCAAACAAAAATAATTTAATTTTCAACATAAAAATTCGATTGTTCAATCTCATAAGTGAATTTTCAAGTGGAAAATATCAAATTTCAAGAAAAAGGGAATAATTACATTTTCAGCTGAATAAATTAATGTAAAAATAAAAAAAACAGATATTTAATAAAAAAGTGAAATTCAAAAACCCAAACAAATAACTTTTTTTGTCTAAAATAATGACTTTTCAAACAAAAAAATGAAGTGTCAACCAAAAAGTTAAATTTTCAACCCAAAAGATGAATTTTCTGACGTGCAAGACAAATTTTCAACAAAATACATGATACTTCAACTACAATAGATAAATTTTCAATAAAAAATATGATAGGTAAATTTTCAAATAGGAAAATATATTTTATCTGAAATAGGCAGAACAAGCACACTTTATCTGCCCGCGGAGCAGCAGTAAAATAACACTATTGCACTGCGACGAGCGGCACCTAAAGTGACATCAAGGAGGAAGAAGTGATTGAAACGTAAAAGAAAATTGAAGAAAACAGTGAGAAGAATTCATTTTAAAACTACGTTTAACTACGAAGTGGATTTTGGACTTCTAACGTGACCCCACGCTCGTACGTACTCGGTACACTCAAGCGCCGTTTTCCAGAAAAAGTGCTCTTATTCTGCCTATTTCAGATAAAGTATGGCACGCACCACGGCAGTAAAGTTGTTTTTTACTCGGACTGAAAAAATTTTAATTTCTACCTAAAACAGACACATTTATAACTTAAAATAGAATATTTAAATTGTACGGAATTGATGGACTGCTGGTACCGGCAAAAAAAGTTACCAGTCGGTACCGGCAAAAAAGTGCCCTGTCGGTACCAGCAATAAATTTCTCTGCTGGTATCGTTAAAAAAAATACTTTTAGCATATTGAAGGTACTGTCAGACACGTTAGAGTAAGTTTATGTGATTTAGGAGATATTTCGTTATAAGGGATCGACCCCGTGCTTTTTTCCAAAATCTTGTGGGAGCGGAAAGGGATCCCTGTATAAGGGCACATAAAAAATTTGGGCCAAACCCATAACCCCTTACAAAGTCTTTTGTGGCCAGAATGGAACACCTGTAACTGGTCACATAAATAGTGTTGGTCAAATCATTTCCCCTTTCCAAGGTCTCGTGGAGGCGAGAAGGCACCCTTTCGACCGTTCACTGTAATCATGTTGGTCAAACCCCTTCCCCTTTCTAAGGTCTCGTGGGGGCGAGAAGGCACACCTTTTCGACTGTTCTCAGAAATATTGTTGAAGGCAGGCCTCTGACTGGTCTCAGAAGTAATCTTATGTACAATAACAATAAAAATAACAATATAATAATGCCATAAAATGTAATAAAAATGTCGTGAAAATTTAATAATGTAATGTAATGTTATGTTATCATATATCGTTAGAGAACTTTATTGCCGGTACCGGCAGAGAATCCACTGCCTAAATTTAAAGTAAAAAAAAATTCAACCAGAATAAAATAAGTTTTCATTCAAATAGTTGAATTGTTAATCAAAAGGATAAATTTCTGCCAGAAAACATTTATTCAAAAAAAAATTAAATAGTTAACTGTTTAGTTAAAGAAATTAATTTTCAATCGAGGAGTTAATTTCCAACCAAAGAAATTAATTTTCAACCAATTTCAGTTCAAAAAGTGAATTTTTAACTAAATAATGAATTTTCAACCTCAAAATGAATTGCCAAACAAATAATTAAGTTTTTAACCCAAAATATGAATTTGCTACCAAAAATATAAATTTATATATATATATTTTCAAACCTTATTATATTTATTAAAATATTTATATATATTTCGATTTAAAAAATTTACATTTTCAATCAACAATAAGATATGTAAATTTTCAGTTACAAAAATAAATGTTTAACAAAATAGTAGAATTTTCACCTAAAACAGATCATTTTTCGAATTAAAATAGAATAGTTAAATTTTTAGTACAACATTATTTTTCAATAAAATTATAGTAATTTTGAATGAAATAGTTTTAGTTTTAAACAAAAAAGGATAAATTCTTAATCAAGATTGTTAATTTTCCTACCAAAAAATTTGGAATTTTTTTAGTTAACAAATTGATTCTTAATTAACAAAGATTTAAGAGAACAGTTCATTTTCAATCAAATACTTTACATTCGTGATAGGGACATTTAAATACTTTAATTTTCTAACGAATTTTGGAATCTTCTAGCCAAAAAGTCGATTTTTTACAAAACAGTTAAATTTTTCACCCAAAAATATGCATTTTCAAATAAAATAATAAAACTTTAACCATTTTTTTAAGAACCTAGTTGTACATTAAAGCAGGTATTTGATTTTTTTAAAACTAAGAACGACGAATTTCGAACTAAATAGTTGAATCCTCAAACAAAAAATCAACTTTTATTTTTAAATATCGATTTTAACCAAAAATGGGTTAGTTATATCTTTAGTTAAAAAAAAAATCTCATCGATTAAAAACGATTTTTTAACCAAATAGATGAATTTTATAATTAAAGAGTTCAATATGCAACTAAAAATATAAACTTTCAACCAAGAGAATTAATTTTATAAAAGTGGAATAGTCAAATCTTCAATCAAAGAGATAAATCTTCACAACAAAAAAAAAGAATTTTTAACAAATTCGTTTAACTTTCAATCAACTAGTTGTAATTTTAAACAAGAATGATGACTATCTCACCAAAGATAATCATTAATTAAAAGTACAAATATGCCTAAAATAATTATTTATAATTTTAATAGTTTAAAACGGTCGTTTAGTATTCTGACTATTAATATAATTAAATTAATTATTTTATATACATTTGTGTTTTAAATTAATGATTAAATAAGGCTAATTTAATTAAAATTAATTTATTTTAATTTAGTTACGCTTATTATTTACTGAAGGACAAAAATTGCACTGTCTTACAGAATTTTGCGTTTGAATTATGAAAGCCGATTCGATGTAAAGGCATCATGGAAAAAAAAATTTTCCTTGACAACGAATTGGGAAAATTGGCATTCTAAAGATGTGTCTGATCGAAAGATCAAAGCTTTGCGTAACGAAAAAATAATTGAGATTGACGTACAATATGTTCTGGAATTCTTTGATCCACATTTTGGATAAAAATGTAACACCTTAGGATTTAGTCTGAATTCACAAGAAATGGTTAGGAAGAAAATGACACGCCTGTCATTATTTTCAGACGTGTCATTTTTTTCATGTCATATTTTATTCGTAAGAAACGACTTTTTTATTTCTGTATGTAAAAGTTAGTAAGGGGTCGTATACTTTAATTACGTAACGGATTATAGGCCCTCTCCATTTTTGTTAAATTTAAGATCATATATGCTTTGTAGGGCAAAAAATTTATTTCCAAAATTCCCTGATTTTTCCTTGGCCAGTTTTTTATTTTCCCTGACCATTAATTTTCAAATAACAGCTTTTCAATTTTGGAATATTTTTTTAAACTTATTTATTTACTTTTACCAAACAATTTTTTTAACAGCTTCTATACCCCGATTTGAACTAGCGGCATACTTGTCGCTGATTTAGATTTAAAAAGGAGAGAAAAGCTTATTGGTTGATATTTAAAAAAAAATTTACAAAATTTCATTAAAAAAAAGAATTTTAAATCAAAAAGACGAATTTTCAACTAATAAAAATTTCTAAGTGATGAAAGAAAAAAAACTCCACTTAAATATTAGTTTTTGATCAGAAAATATGATTTTTCCGCAAAAAAATCATGTTCAACCAAATAGATTAATTTTCAATCAAACAGTTACATTCTTGTGAAAGAAAAATGAAATTTCTTCTAAGTTGGACTTTTAAACTTTAAAATATAAGTTTTAAACAAGGAGTAAATTTTTTACGGAGATGCTTGAAATTTTCAACCCAAAAAGACAAATTTTCAACAAAACAGTTAAAGTTTCTACCAAAAAGAATTATTTTTAAAAAATGGTTGAATTTTTATATTTGAAATATGAGATTTCTACTAAAACTATAATGACTTTTCAAATCAAAAAGACAAAAATTTTCATAAAAATAGTTGCATTTTCATCCAACAAAAAATTTCAGTATTACTTTTCAACACCAAAATATGAATTTTAAACTAGAAGTAACTTTTTTACAAAATAGATGAATTTTCAACAAAACCGTTGAATTTTCAAAAAGTACGACTGTGGAACAAAATTGTTGAATTTTCAACCCAAAAGTTGAATTTTTGTCCAAGAAAGATGACATTTTTTTAAAAACAGATGAATTAAAAAAAAGACAAATTTTCAATTTGTTTAAGCGCAAGTTTGAGCGCGCCTAGGGCACGCGAATGTTGAATCTCGCGCTTCGCGCTTGATAATGGGAAACCTCGCGCTACGCACTTGGATATTTATTTTTTGTTTGGATTGCTTGAATAAAACTTCATCAAAAAGATTTCCTTCAGACTGCAGTATTTATATGCCTCGTTATATTCTAAATTTTCTACTTAATTGCTATCGGCGAGAAAATGATAGGCGTCTGCCTTATACGCTTCATAACACAGCCAAAAAAAATACTAGTGCAATGAACAAGTAGTCATATGAAAGCTAAAAGTGTTTTACGTAAATGAGCTTGAAGACGTTTATGTAAAAAAAATTTTGTGCTTGGCAGGCTGAAAAATGTAAAAAAAAGTAAGGATTTTCGGGTAAATTAGGGAACAGTGAGGTTTAGAGCATTATTTCTTATACAGGGGCAATGGGAAAATTTTTTAAAAATTCATGAGAATGAGGAAAACTGTTATTAACACATTGCAGTTGAGAAATTTGAGAAATAATAAATATTGTTGCTTTAAATTACAAAAATATACAACTATTCTGGACTGGTGAAAATCGCGATATTTTTAGAATTTTTTTTGTTGGAAAACAAGTGCCAGAAAGCAGCCCGATTCTTTTATTCTTGATTGCCCACCGCTTGTGCCATTCTTCGACCCGTGGTTCTGAATCCTTGGGTGTCACCTGGCACGACCTCGGCAGCAAAAAAAAAAAGGTTCGGCCTGCTTTCTGGCACTTGTTTTTCAAAAAAAAAAAAAAATTTCTTAAAAGCACAAAAATGTACAGCTATATTATCTTTAGGCCTAATAAAGATATTAAAGCGATTTAAACTGCAAACTGTAACGGATAGGCTTTGTAATTATTTTCAATAACTCGCAAGGATCTGATAGTCTTATTTTTGGTAAAAATCGCAATATTTTTCGACTTTTTTTTTGTTGAATAACAAGTGCCAGAAAGCAGCCCGAACATTCTCGGTACCAAGAAAAAGGTTTGGGCTTCTTTCTGGCACTTGTTTTCGAAAAAAAAAAATGTCTAAAAATATCGCGATTTTCACAAAAAAAAGACTGACATCCTTCCGAGTTATTGAAAATAATTACAGAGCCTATCCGTTACAGTTTGCAGATTGAATCGCTTATATATCTTTATTAGATCTGAAGATAATATAGCTGTACATTTTTGTACTTTCAAGCAACAATTTTTATTATTTCTCAAATTTCTTAACTGAAATTTGTTCACAACAGTTTTTCTCATACTCATGAATTTTTTTAAATTTTCCCCATTGCTCCTTGTATGAGAAATAGTTCTCTAAACTTAACTGTTCTTAAGTGTACCCTAAAATCCTTACGTTTTTACATTTTTCAGTGTGCAAAGCACAACATTTTCTTTACATTGACGTCTTCAAGCTCATTTACGTAAAGCACTTTTAGCTTTCATATGACTATTTTTTTATTGCGCTAGCACTTTTTTTGTCTGACTTGTTAAGCTTCAAAGGCAGATGCCTATCTTTTTCTCGCCGATACAATACTTTTTTTAGAAATTTTTCTCTTTCTCGCATTGTTATACGAAGAATAGGATTTTGGTTTTTATATTATTTTTTATGGATAAGGCAAAATATCATAAAAGTCTTCTTTTAGATTTTTGACGTATCTCGTGTCTTTTGTCGTAATATTGGAATTTTCGATTTTCTGCATATTACTTACGATAAATAAAAACAAAATTACGAGCCCATATTTTTCAACGTTTAGTTCAAAATTTGAATGTTGTGGTGTCAAGTTTCGGGCAATTCTAATATTTTTTAAATCATAAATGATGAGATTGTAATACATTATTACAAATTTGTATCTCTTTTTTGATTGAATAACTTCTATTAATTTCTTTTTGTACCTTTTGTTGTTTTTCCACAAAATAAAATTTTTTCTTTGTTATTGTTTTTTGTGCAATCAAAATTCGAATTTTCGATTTTTCAAGAAAATCCAAAAATTCGTTATAGAGATTTTGTAGGGCTTTCAAGAAGCAATGTTTTTCTTTTCTTGACTTTTTTCCATATCGTGTGTATAAATTGTTCGTCTTTTTTAATACTATAAACATCCGTATATAGAATTTTCGAATTACGAAAAAAGTGGTCTCAAACATTTTCAAAATGCGCTCACTTTTTGAATTTTTTACCAAAATGGCTGGTTAACAAACTCCTTCGTTCTTTTAGGGCACAAAAAAGTGTGTCAAAGATCTATCTGATCCGTTCATTGTTTCAAGAGTTATCGTTTTTACGGACGGACGGCCGGGCGGACGGACGGACAGACAGACGCTATCGTAAAAACTTCATTTTCGGATTCAGGGGGTCTCGAAATGTGGAGAGCCGTTGAAAAAGTTTGGTGTCACATTTCGGACAATTGTAATATATTATCAATCATAAATGACGAGAAAGTAAAGACATTCTAGTTTGACTTGTCAACATAAAAATATTTGTTTTAAACAAAAAGTAAATTTTTAACCAAAAATGATGAATTTTTAACAAACTTGTTGAATTTGTAAACAGATAATAAAATTTATAAGTCAAAAAATTATCTTCATAAGGAGCGCCTAGCAGTCGCGAAATTAGATTCGCACTCGATAATTATAAATAATTAAATTATGAATTATAAATAATAAATATAAATATATAAATTATGAATAAAATAAATATATATTTCCAAATACTGTACATTTATTGTTTCTATCGTTTTGTGGACATATTTCAACAACATTTTATACTGAACGACATTAAAATTTACATATGTACATAAATATTAAATCAAATATAATTACTGTAATAGCAGAATTACTCTCAGTGTTGTTCTTATATGTGGTGGCTGTTGTACTCGGAAATACTTTTCAATCGTCGTTGACCAAATTGAGGATTACGAGCTTTAGCTTTAAATGTTTTTCATTTTCATTAAAGTCATGACGAACTGACTCCATTGCTGATTTACTGTAAAATCCCAATCCTTTCCCAGTTTTTTCACAAAAATGAAGAACGTGAAAAAAACAGCATGAATTCTTGGCGTTACAGGACGGTTTCAAACTTAAGTCACTTACACGAAATGTATCATTACTTTCTCTATAAGTTTGCCTCAAAACCCAACTGAAACAATCATGAACTACATTTTTTAAGTTTTGAAGAACTTTGACATATTTGATCGAATCTAAGGAACACATTGCATTTTTAATTTAATTTGTAGAGTATTTATTACTCCAAGCATAAGATGTAATTCTGGAGGAGGAACTAGATCTGAAACTTACAGTGGTAATTATATTTGATTTTATATTTATGTATATATGTTAATTTTAAGGTTGTTCAAATTAAAATGTTGTAAAAGTTTAATTCTTGACATCTATTCTACACAGGCCCGGGTTTACTGAACAGGCAATGAAGGCAAGTGCCTAGGGCGGCAAAAACTGGCGGGCGGCAACCTTCGAGGAAAATTTCAAAATTTCCTTAGTACGTAAAAAACTGGAATTCAAGTTCCAAATTCAATTTGAGAAAAAACTTAAGTTCTAATTGATTTTAATCTCAATATTTAAACACTCAATCTGTAGATTTTTCGCCCATGATGTTGGTATACGTTGAAGCACTCGCATGTCTCGATTTTTCCCTGATACAGAGAATTCGATACGTATCGATAATAAACATTATCTAAATTCTCCTGCAGTTTATTGTGTATTGTTTAAATGAGATTAACATCAAATTTGAAATCCCCTTTACCGTTCAATAATCAAATCAATATGCAGAATTCCTGAAAATAAAACCAAGTATCCATTGACCAAATTTGGACAAGCACCATAAAATGTTCCTGTTGATATTTGAAAACAACAAATAAAGAAAAACACTATTTTCTCCTGTCGTGGGACCGGTGCCTCTAGAGAAAAAGGTTCTCTAAGCACTTAAGGCTATTGCTCTTGGTGGTTCGGAACCCACCTTAAACTATAGGACCCCCTCCCACCACCAAGTAAGTGCGTGGGAGGTGTGTAAAGGATAGGGAAGAAGGGGCAAGAAAAATGTTAAATCCTTAGGGGACATATAAGAAGCTTCCCCCTTTTCTCCTAAGAAAGAAAAGAAAATAATTTTCCTTCTTGGGCAATAATAAAAAAGAGGAAAGAAGAATGAGAAGACAACCAACCAAATCCCCTTACTTCTCTTTTTTCTTTCTTTCGCCTTTTTCTATTTTTGATATTATAAAATCAGAACAAAAAAAACATTTGTAAAAAATAAACACCAACGTTTCGGCACTCATTCAGCACCATTATCAAGGCAAACAAAAACAAAAATAACAAAATAAAAACACCCAAGTATACAGGGACAGCACCAACACCACGATGCTCTCTTCCTGACACCCGAGAATCAAATGAGGTTTAAAATGGAAAACTGTCATGAATATATCGGAAACATCCGATGAGGGTTAAAGGTAAACCGATTATAAACATAACTGAAAAGTCCATCATAAGCTCATCAGAACTAGATTAACCCTTTAGGTCCTGATTGGACACATTTTTAAGATTTTTTTCAACTGCTCTATTAACTGAGAAATCGGGCATAGAAAAAATCGACAATACCTATTTCCGACGTAAAATTGTCTAAACTTTCAATTTATGCAGTTATAACTTTAACAAAATGCATATTTAAGAACTTATATTTGTTTATTAAAAAAAACACGAATTTTCGAATGAAAAAACTTTTAATTTGTAATTTTTGGATCGAAATCGTAGGTAGATTTTTTTGATTTGTGCATTAAAAGTGCCCATGCACTCTAAGCTTCAAAATGTAGTGGTAGGTTTTTTCAAATTAAACATGGCGACATCCAATATGGCGGCTTAAATTCAATTTTTTTTAATTTTACGATACTTCTTCCTGCATTAAAATTTTTTTTCAATTTTGATAAAAATCAGTATAAGGGTTTTTTTGGGTCACTGATTATGACGGTTCCAATATGGCTGCCAAAAATGTCAAAATATTGTTGAATTTTCATGAAAATTCGTATAGGGGCGTTTTTTTGTTCGCTGATAACGAATCTGCCATCAGATTTTAAAAATTCAAGATGACGAATCTAATATGGCTGCCACAAATGTCAAAAAATGTTTCAATTTTCATAAAAATTTGTATGACGGGATTTTTTTTGGATTACTGATTACGAATCTGTTAGTATATTTTCAAAATTCAAGATGGCGGATACAATATAGCTGTTAAAATATTAAATATTAATATTCAAATGAAAAAACACACGAGATTCCTAAAGAGATAAAAAATTTATTTTAACGCCTAGCAATGCAATGGATAAAATATGTAAATTACATGAAACTGTAACTGTATCATAAATAAGTTAGACTCTTATACTATGTTTTTGGATTATTGATGATAAAAAGTTTTATTATAAAAAAAAAATTAATAAATATAAAAAAAATTGAATAATTTGAAAAAATGAAAAAAAGAAGAGGTTTTTTTTATTGCGTTTCCCTTCTTGCGGTGAAAATCGAGCAACGACACATAATATATGTCGGCTAAGAAACGAGACCCATAACCTCCCTATATGAATTTTTAGGAAAATTGAACAATTTTTTGAAATTTTGGGCAGCCATATAGATTCCGCCGTCTTGAATTTTTAAAATCTGATAACAGATTCGTAATTAGCGACTCGAAAAACCTTCCTATGCGAATTTTCACGAAAATTGATCATTGTTTTGAAATTTTTGGCAGCCATATTAGATCCGCCATATTAAATTTAAAAAATCTGATAACATATTTGTAATCAGCAACTCAAAAAACACGGAGATAAAATTTTTTATGAAAATTGAACAATTTTCAAAATTTTCGGAAACCATATTGGATCTGCTGGCTTGAATTTTGAAAATCTGAATAAATAAGTTAGAATCTTATATTAAGTTTTTGGATTATTGATTATAAAAGGATTTATCATAAAAAAATATTTAATTAAAATAAATTAAAAAAAAAAAGAAGAGGGTTTTTTTATTGCGTTTACCGCCTCGTGTTGAAAGCCGGGAAACGACATATAGTATCTGGCGGCTAAGCAACGAGACCCATAACCTCCCAATTTAATTTTCATGAAAATTGAACAATTTTTAGAAATTTTTGGCAGCCATATTGGATCCACCATCTTCAATTTTGAAAATGTGATGACAGATTCGCAATTCGGTAACTCAAAAAACCCCTCTATACACACTATACACTCTATACACTCTATACACACACTCTTATAAAAGCGTCTGCTTTTGATTTGTTGAATTATAATTTTAAAACTTTTCTGAATTAACATTTGTGGGTAATGATTTAGAAAAAGGATATTCCTAGCAATATTTAAATTTCCTTTGTGAAATGAAACATGTCACAAATTATAATTTAACAAATCATAAGCAGACAAAGGAATGTTTTGCCTGCAGATAATCAGACAGAATTGAGAGAGTAAATTGAAAATGGATTCAATTATAACTTTTTGCAAGGATCCTTTAGATAATTTTGAAAAGGGTGGTGTTGTCTATAACATCAATTGCAGCATTCGTGAGATAACTTGCGTGAGGCGAGGATAGAGGAGCAGAAAAGTGAAGTTCGGTTGAACCGCTGTTATAAGAGTGTTCTTGCCAAACATTACAAGGAATTTATTGATGTTGAACATGATTTTTTATTGGGATAATGTTGTAATTTTGCATAGTAAAAGTGATGAAAGAAGGAGAGAATTTATGGAAATGCTTTATATAAAAAAACACGAATTTATCTATTAATTTAAAGACTGATTTGGACAGGTTAAACAAAAGTGATACTAGTATGATTGATTATATTTAGCATTGACTTTTCATATGTTTTTAATTTTCTTTTACTTAATCTAGTTCTGATGTGCTTATGATGGATTTTTCAGGTATGTCTATAACCGGTTTACCTTTTAACCCTCATCAGATGTTTCCGATATATTCATGACAGGTTTCCATTTTGAACCTCAATTGATTCTCGGATGTCAGGAAAAGAGCATCGTGGTGTTGGTGCTGTCCCTGTCTGCTTGGGTGTTTTTTTATTTTTTTATTTTTGTTTTTCTTTGCTTGATAATGGTGCTGAAGGAGTGCCGGAACGTTGGTATTTATTTTGTACAAATATTTTGTTGTTGTGATTTGATAATAATCAAAATAAAAAAAGACGAAAGTAAAAAAAAGAGAAGCAAGGGGATTTGGTTAGTTGCCTACTCATTTTCTTTCCTCTTTTTTTATTTTTGTCCAAGAAGAAAAATTATTTTCCTTTCTTTTTAAGGAAAAAAAGTGTTTTTCTTTATTTGTTGTTTTCAAATGTTAACAGGAACATTTTATGGTGGTTGTCCACATTTGGTCGATGTATTCTTGGTTTTATTTTCAGGAATTCTGCACAATAATTATAAACAGTGTTACAAGTTCCAACATCAAAAATTTTAGGTTTGTAATTGTTGCACGTATTTTTCTGATCCACGGATTTCCAAAAATCCTATTTTAGTGAAAAAAAGAATATCGTCTCGGAGAGCGAAAAATTTGCAAGATCGAAAAAAATGGTCGCGTAGTGCTATAATTTTTTTTTAGGAAATTAGGTTATGTTGTTCTTAGTTCTCTGCTTGAAAATCCAAAATATTTATTGCGCACGCATCTCTTTTAAAGGTTAAGTGCATCTCTTTGGAAAAGTATCAAAAGTGGAATATCATGGAAAAAACATGATTTCCTAAAGAAGCGCACGTAATATTTGAAAACACTCACCTGTCATAAAACTTTTTGGCATTTTCAATACGTAACATTAATGCAAAATTTTTGCTCTGTGACACCGGATTTAATTTCCACTCGAATAGAAACCGTTTTGTATGAAAAAGTATTTTACAATACTTTTTTTCATAGGAATCGCATTTCTCAATCATATCCATAATTTTAATTGTTCGATGACATGCGATACTAAATGATTGTAAGGCTACTCCACTATGATAAAATGAAATTTTTTTTTACAGAAATGTGCATCGTATTGATTAAAATGTTATTGTACGTAACTTATTTCATCATTGAAGGGGCGCCAAATTTCTAAAGCTGGGCCTGATTTTAAACATTAAAACATAAAACAATACATTAAATAATTTTTACGAATCAAATTACAAATTTTTTATAGTGCATACTTATTTTTAAAATGTTGGGTTGTTAGTATCTTTTGTCAGAAGAGTAAATATACTGATTAATAAACGTTAAAAAATCATAATTTCACAAATTTATGAAAAAATAGTTTTGTTTTAATTTATAAAAAAGTGCTCTAACAATTATTTTAAATTTGATATAAATTTTGGTGAAGTATGTCCAAGAAACGATAGAAACAATAAAATTTAAAGTTCCCGAAAATTTGATTTAAATCTCATTCTTAAACACCGTGTTGACCTCGAGCTCGATCTTTGTATTAGTTTCACATTATGCACAGACCTTTAAAAATTAAAGGTCCAGCATTGGCAGCTGTAATATTGTGATTGTGAAGTCTCTTTTCTCAAAGCTCCTTCGACTTTAACGAACACATTCTAATCACGCAACACTTACTTGGCACTTGATTTTGTCAAAAATGCGATCTTTTCTACATTATTTATTTATTTACTTACATTATTGTTTATTTAATTTAATATTTGTTCCTTATATTGCATTAAGTTTTACACTCAGCTACCATGAAAAATGTATCATTCCAATAAATTTATGTGATTACAATTCATAATATGTATTAGTATGGCAACACACGTATTTTGAATGTTCTTTTTTGGTTGAACAAATTTTGTCTATTTAATTTTTTCGTAGCTTGTGCCGTTTGTCTAAAAATTTAATTGTTCTTTTTTTATTGCTGTTTTTTATGAATTAATCAGAAACTGGACGCTCTATCAAAACGTGTTTAACAACAAATTTGTAGAACTTTTTTGAATGCACAATTTTTTTCAATTCAACTTTTTTCTTATCTTGTATAGTTTGACCGAAAACTGGAATTTTTTATTATTTTTTGTGCGATCAAAATTTGAATTATCTGTTTTTCAAGAAAATGCAAAAGGTTGTTATAAAAATATTTTAGACTTTTTAAAAAATAACATTTTTTTCCCCTTATATTTTTTTTTTATGTTGTGCGTTGCTCGGCTTAACAATTTCATTTTCGTTTTTTTTTTAGTTTTGTAAATGGTATAGCTTTGGGAATTTGTTTTTCATAAAAAAAAGTAATTCCTCAACATTTTTCAAAACTTCTAACTTTTTTAGATTTCACCCAAAATGGCTGGCTAGCGAACATGACCTTCAATTTCGGGTTCAGAATGTCTCAAAACGTAGATATTTGACAAAAACGGGAATAGAAATATATTTAAAATATTCTCTCGTTTTTCTCTGACAAATGTTTTATTTTTCCTACCAGAATTTTGAAGTTGTAAAATTTTTAACCTAGAATATTTAATGAAAGAAATAAAATAATTTCAAATTAAAATGGAAAAATATCAAATTTATTTTGTTTGGTAGTTATTTAAAGTTATAGAAATTCTTTGACTTTTGCAAGATTTTTGTCTAAATCCCTGACTTTTTCCTGTCCAATAAAATTCTCTGATTTAAAAAAAAAATTATTGTTGGATAAGCTTGTTTTTTACTTAACAGGTTTCTTTGGAACGTTAAAGTAAATGTTTATTAAATTTCTGCACAATTACTGCTAGTTATTCTTTTATTTGCAAATTTACAAAATTTACCTACATAAATGAAGTACCGCCCCTCCTTCCGTAGGAAATCACCACAATATTGTTTGACCCCCCCCCTCCCACAATATCCTGAGCTGTCACGTAATTTATGTATGTTCCCTAAGGATTAAAATTATTTAGATTTATCCTGAATATATTTTTGTAAGAAGAAAAAGTAAAGTTTGTTAGTAAAGAAGTTTTACAACAGGGACAGCGCTAAGATTCCTGTCATTCTGATGATAAAAGTTTCTGCAACTCGCATATTTCCCATAAGTTCACATAAGGGGCCGTCGAGAAACTGCTTTAGCAATTTAGGGGGGTTAGTCAAAGTAAAGTTATGGACTTATATCAAATTTAGTAGCTTCCCTGATGATAACTTTGAACCAAGTTGGTGAATTTTCGGAAAGATCGTGTCTTAGGGTGGTTTTTATTTCTACATGGTGAAATTTTCTTTGAAGGGAAACTTCTTTTAGCATGGGAGTGAATTGAAAAAAACGACCAAAAGAACGGACAGCTCTTTGTCTCTCTCTTACAAGAATACGCCATTGTTCTGAAGACGTCTCTTCGATATCCCCACTACTGCCAGGCTAAGAAAAGTCTGTATGTGCTCTGTCTCTCTTTTCACACTCTCTTACTATGCGATCTCTTCAGTACTCATGATAATTCCCTACAAAACATTTCAAAGCTAATCCATCAAAGTTTCACTTCTGAGGAGTCGCCCCACTGCCTCACAATGGTTTTTCTCTCGATTTTCTTTGGTTTCGCCTCCCAGGTTTGTTCGAATGCCGAAAATAAATTTCCAAACTTGAGCGAAATCGGTTTATTAGGGGTCGCACAAGGACCATGAAGTTTCCCATTGATTTAATAAGGGAAAAAGTTAGGTTGCTGTAAATCTAATATTTGAAGGCGATGAAAAGTTATAATTAATTCCGTATTTCAATGTGTTGTTCAGAATTCGTCAGAGAATAAGAATCAGTAATACATTTCAATGGGGACTGACTGTAGGCCGTATGGGACAAATTGTTTAAACATAACATTCAAATTTTCCTCTAATGAATTTTTTTTTGAGGGACCCCCCTCAAAAAAATTCATTAGTGGAAAATTTGAATGTTATGTTTAAACAATTTGTTTTTTTCAGATAAGTCGAGAAAATTATCGTATTTTCCAGACGTTTTGAGTTCTTTAATTAATTATAATAATAAAATCATTTGTTTAAGTAATTTTGTAAATATTTAAATAATGCACGTTTCTCCGAGTATATATTATACTTAAAAAAAGCAGGATAAACATTTGATCTAAGTTTTGGCCAGTTTGTAGTATGGTGATTTACTAATTTATTTTCCAATAAAACTCGAAATTGTTTAAACAAATGTAAAGTATTTGAACACTTATATTTTGTTAAGACCTAATCGGGACAAAATATGTTGTTGTTTAGAGGTAATTAGGCGATACGTATTTTTATTATTATTATTATTACACAATTAAGCCGTTTCCCTTTCGAGGTAGGCGTGACTCACTCGGTAGGGAGGGGAGTAGTGTGAGGAAGGGGTTATAAAA
>JAAAKG020007322.1:0-21316 GCA_010014905.2 Druon quercuslanigerum
AAATTTTTACAATTTTAAAGCAGTGCAATTCAAAGTTCTTGTATTAAAAAAAAATACATGTATAAATTATTCCATTGTTAAGAATTACATTTTGAAGAAATGTTATTTTAAACATTTTTGAAAAGAGTTTAGTTTTGAAGATTTACAATTGAAAATTCTTCAATGTTAATGACTTCAAATGTAAAGTCGTTAATATTGAATATATTATTATATATTATTATTGTTTTTCAAGCTTTATTATATTTATTTATTTAACTTATGTTTATTCATTAAATGTACAGAAATTCCAAATGCATTTGGTATCCGCAAAACTAGAAATCATTAACTAAAAATAAAAATAAAATATTACAAAATGCATTTTAATGTTGAGTCAAAACTGAATGACACCTTTCTTGGTCATTAATAAAATTTTATTAATTTCTTTTTGAAATTTCCATCTAAATTTTTAACAATATAACTTCTGACAATGCAGTTAACGTTCAGTTATGGTCTCTCTCTCAAATCACAACTGACCAATCTTTGCAGTTAATGGCGTTTTTCAAAATTATGAAAATTTTATCTTTACGTTAATAAAACTTTTTAAAAAATCACATGTATTATTTTTCCACGATTCCAACAATACGAAAAGCTCATTTTTCGATTTTTTTCAATTAACAGTTTTTTTTTCGAATCTCGGCAGTTGTATCGTAATGAATGGAACAGAAAAAACTTCAAATTATAGAATCAGTTAATATATTTTCTATGATTATGATAAACATTTTCAAAAAATAAAAAACAAGATAATTATTTTTCCTTTTTAATTAATTATGTTATTTAATTCAGAATAATGTCAGAGAAGGTGCAAGGCTTTAGTGTGAGGTTTCATTACACATCAATAGAAGTGGCGAATGACTAACAGACACGCATACATTCAACCGGAAGTTTCATGGCACTGTTTGAATCAACCCTGCCACCAAACGTAATTCTGCTATACGATGTGCATAATGCCGATTCGCTCGAGTTCGTGTAGTCACGTTGCACTAGAAATTCTGTTACATTCAAATAATGTTGCGTGATATTATCAAATAGAGTGCTGGCAGTCAAAATATTTTTTTTCTTTCAATTAGTATGTTTTGTGCATTAAAGCTATTCATTTTTCATTATTCCAATCAATTATACTCATACAGAGAGCGTAAATAAAGTAGTAAAGTGTTTTTTTGGGGGGAAGGGGTAACGATTCTTCTTTTTTATCTTGCATGGCGGTATTAACTGCAAAAACAAGTGCATTGAATTAAAAAAATTAAATGATACTTAATCGATAATTTTAACAATATTGCTTTTAATATACCTGACAATGTCAGTTGTGTCCAGTACCTACCTTACAATAAATAAACTAATATTCATTAGAAGATAAAATAATAATAAATAAATAAAAAGTTTCAAAAATTCCTTCCAAAAATTGTGTGGAACCTTAATAAATTAGTTTTAGGAAATAAAATATGTTAATAATAATATGTATTTGCTTTTCCAAAAGTCAAAATGTGTAATTTCTTCAGGGCCTAAAAATGTTCAAATCAATTTCAATCAATTTTTGTGGAAAATTTGTTTTTTTCGCTTCACAATTTGACAATTCGCAAGAATTTTTTTTTATGACTAAACACGTCTTTTTAAATAGAAGCATTCTGTTCGAGATTTGTCTTTTTGGTTTAAAAGCTTATCTGTTAATGTAGAAATTTAATCTTTCTTTCAAAAAATACAACTGTTCAGTTGAAAATTAATCTTCTTTGGTTTAAATTACATTTTCTGTTAAAAATTTACAATTTCGGCTTAAAAAGTCAACCATTTTGTAGGAAAATTGTATTTTAAGCTGGAAAATTTAATAATTTCAAAATTCATAATTTCAGTCGAAAGTTATTTTTTGTTTTGAAAATTATTCTTGTTAATTGTTAATTCTTGAAAATATATCCCTTATTAAAAAGTTCGTTTGTTTGGTTGGATATTAATTTTTTTCTCAAAATTTAATTATTTTGCTAAAAATATAATTTTTTAAATAGGAAATTAGTTCCGGTCTATTCGAAGTTTAGTTTTTAACTTAAAATTAAACTCTCCCATTTTTGACTAAAAGTTAACCTTTTTAGATTAAAAACTTAAGTGTTTGGTTGCAAATGTATATAGTTTTTTAAAAATTTATCTGTTTTGTTAGAAAATTAATCTTCTTGGATGATATTTTAACTATTTGGTTAAAAATGTATGTTTTTATTGAATATTCGTCTTTTTTGGTAGAAAATGTATCTTTTTGTTTGAAATTTAACTAGTTGGTTAAAGATTGATTTATTTGACTGAAAATTTGTAGTTTTGGCAGAAATTCAACTATTTCTTTGAAAATAAACTTTTACATTCAAAATAATACTTTTCAGTTAAAATTTTACGTTTTTGCAGAAAGCGCGTCTTACTGGCCTTAAAATATTTATTTTTTGGAAATTCAATATTAAAAAAATATATATATACGTCGATGGAAAGTCGTCTTTTTCGGTAGAATTTCAATCTTTTTGATTAAAAATAGTGGTTAAGAGTTAATCGGTTATAGTTGAGGATTTATGTATTTTTTTGAAAATTTGCTTTTAATTTTAAATTAAAATCTTTTTTTTTATCAAAATGCTAAATTTTTGCTTGATTCATAATTTCATTACAAAGTACATCTTTCTGGTGAATAAATAAACATCTTTGTTGAAAAGTTAGTTTTTGTGGGTGATTATTAATTTTTTTCTGAAAATTCAATTATTTTGCTGAAAATATAATTTTTTAAATAGGAAATTAGTTTCGATCTATTCGAAGTTTAATTTTTAAATTAAAATTAAACTTTTCCATTTTTGACTAAAAGTTAACCTTTTTAGATTAAAAACTTAAGTATTTGGTTGTAAATATGTAAAAATTATCAAAAATTTATATGTTTTGTTAGAAAATTAATCTTCTTGGTTGATATTTTAACGATTTGGTTAAAAATGTATGTTTTTTATTGAATATTCGTCTTTTCGATAGAAAATATATCTATTTGATTGAAATTAAACTATTTGGTTAAATAGTGATTTATTTGGTTGAAAATTCAGATTTTTGGCAAAAAATAATACTTTTCAGTTGAAAATTCAACTTTTTGTATAAAAGTCGCATTACTGACCTTAAAATATTTCTTTTTTAAAATCTGAATGCTTGCTGGAAACTCAATACTTGTTGAAAAGCCGCCTTTTTTATTAAAAAATCCATCTCTGTTGGTAAAAAATTCAATATTTCTTTCTTAAAAATGCAACTGTTTGAAACTGAATCTGTTTGGGTCAAGGATTTGAAGATTTTGTGCAAAATTCGTGTTTTTTAGTTTAATTGAACCTTTTTCGATTTGAATAAAAAAATTCTTGGTTAAAATATATCATATAACCATTCATTTTCAGAATTTATTATTTGTTGGAAATTCAACTATTTGGTTTAGAGTTAAACAACTTTGTTAATTCAGAAGAAAGAGTAAGATTTCACCAAACTTGTCTTTCCGCTAAATGGCCCTTCGGTATTTTTGGATGACTCTTAAATAAATTAACGAAAAAAATCCTATTGGAAAAATTACGCAAGATAGAAAGTACGAGGTTCAAAATTCTCGAAAAAAACTGTACCTAATTTATACACCGTCCCATACCAACATCGACAAATTTCTTTGTACACCTAATTCTAAATTCTCCAAGACTTGGCTAAAAATACAGTTGCCGTATTTTGATTTATAAAATTAAAATTATTCTATAACCCAAAAATATCACTGCAAATATGAAACAAGATGGAAATTTTCTCAATGGGATAAGTTTTCCTTTCGGTATAAGAACGCAATACAAACAGGAAAAGCTCCACCTCCTCAAAGGCATGGAAGTGAAATGGAAAAACTTTGAAAAGATTCTGTCGTTTGATTGAACCAAGGACGAGATTCTGACATTTCGAGAGAGCGACAATGTGCCGAGACTCGAGGGGCTTTAAGTACAAAGGTCTTTCTGCTTGAGTGATAAAAGTGTGTTTAAAATTCCCGCGTTGCCGCGAGGCAATTGTTTTTTAAGTCCGCCGCTAAGCTTCGCCTGCGCCCCTCCGCGAGCTCGCCTGCCTCTAATCTTCAAAGTTCCCCTGAACTTCCACCACCTTTTTCCACCCAACTTTACCCCCCCCCCCCCCCCCAACCCTGGAACCAACCTTTTCTCCGTCATACCTCATGATGCCGTGCGCATTTTGCATCGTGTCGGAATAACTTTCACAGACGAATAATAATCTACGACCAGGATAAGAGGATTGGGGAAGCGAGAGCTTTGGCAAAAAGTTATTTGGTTTTTGTGCAAAAGCGATTAGCAAGGGCAGGGCTTTTCCTAAATAACCAACATTAAAGTGTAATTGTCGCTCGCATTTTCCTGGGAAAAAGAATATTCAATTTTATCTCGTTTCTGCCTGGTGGGAAAAGAATGCTAGTCTTTTATGAAAAAATGAACACAATTCTTTAGAGAATACATTTTTGAACAAAGAGTTCTTTTGAGTTAAACAACGAACATGGAAGTTAAAAATTTGGTAGAAAAATGTTTGCATTTGCTTCAAGTTAAAGAATTACCGATGTGAGAAAATAAGATTTAGTTGAAAAAGAATTCAATTTTATATTTTTTACAAAATTAATAGCATTTTTTAATGCTTTATCGATTTTTTTTGAGTAGAGTTTTCTTATTGTGCATGCATGTCAAATGTGGAAAAATTTTGTAAGGAGATTTAAAAATGTTTTTGTAGATTCCGTAAATAATTCAAAGTATTCCAACAGGTTTTACCTCAGATTTATTTCAGAATGTAATATATTTCAACAAATTCAAGGAAATTCCAATATTATAATAAGAGGATCTGAGACGATCTTGACATGTAACTTCCAAGAATTCCATGTTATATTTGCTTTACCAACATCAAAGTATTTTATAAAAACGAAATCCTGTCTTATTTTTATGGAAATTCAAGATGCGATTTCTTCTCATAAAATCTTTGATTGAATATGATTATTTAGGGACTAAAGTTTTCTAAATATAAATTTGTAAATCCGGCTTTTCTAGTTTGACATTTTTAAAATATAACCTACTAAACAATCTTCAATTATTCATATTAAGAAAAAGGTTTATATATAAAAAGGTTTGTTTTTTTAAGGACACACAAATAAAGTGTTACTATGGGTTTCAAAATGAGCCCTGATTTTTGGCACAGTTGAAAAAATGCATTTAGGGTCCCTCAAAGTCGATTTTTGTAAATATAATGTTTATAGCTTTTAAATATTTGCTGTCTGGGTATTTTTACTTTATCATACGTACTCTTCTGAGTGAAATACATCCCTTAAAATTCTATCAGAATTAAAAAAAAGAATTTAAGGGTCTCCCAAGAAAACTCTTTCAAATTCATACCTCACTAATTAAATAATTTTTTAAATTTTTAATCATTATTCATTCATTTATATTGCAATAACAATTACAGAATTCTGAATTTTTATGTCAAATAAAAAATTTAAAAACTTTTTTCATTCATAGGTTTAAATTTTGCAAATAAAACTAAATTAATTTTATTTTGAAAATTATACCTTACAACTTAAAAATGATAAATTTTAGAGCGATTTACATATTCTTGAAATGATTTTAATTTTAAAGGATTCAAGCAGAAAAAAATTTCGATGTCGCATTTCTTAACGAATAATTTATATCTTAGTTTTAGATGTAGTTCGAATTCGTTTAAGTTGTAAAGTTCCGCAGTAGAATTAAAATTTTTTAATATCTCTAATTCAAAAATACTATTTACTTTTAATTGTTTTTTAGAATAATTAAACGCATTTCTTAATTACCAATTTTTTTCTGATATTCTAAAATTTTCAGAAGCTTTGACTTTTTGAAATTGAAAATATTTAAATTAGTTTTCAATTTCAAACTGCCAATTTTTAAGCGCTTCGTATTTAAAATTATAATACCTTATAAGTTTTCAATTTTAGGTTATTTATTTTTGAACGTTTTTAATTTGATATAAAAAATTTCAATTCCTATATATTTTGAATAATAAACAATTCATTTTTAATGTTTTAAGGTTTGCTATTTTTGAACCGCAATCTAAAATTATTTATATAAAAATTCTTTAGTTCGGAATAAAACTAATTAATTTCAAACACTTTGAAATATTTTGAATTTGAACATTTTCAATTCTGGTTAATTACCTATTTTTTGAATTTCAAACGCTTACAGTTCAAAATTATTAATTATTATTTACTTTCTTACAAATTTTTAACACTTAATACCTAAAAAAATTGTTTAACAGATTCTTTTATTGTTCATATTTTTAATATTAGAACATTTAAAACAAGAAATGTAAAAGCGACTTCGCGTGCTTGCCTCTACTACTAGTATTGTTATAATTTGTTAATTTCCGAAAAACGGGATGATTAGTAAAATATCTTCCAAAACTTAGTGGGTGGTGGAGGAAAGGGAAGTAGGTGGTAATGAGGGGAGGGATAATTGGTTAAGTAAGAGAAGGAAAGTAGATAAGGAAGAATTTGTCGAAAGGTTAGGGAAATTAATTGGGAAGTGATAGGAGGGTAGGAGCAGTAGGCAAAAGGAGGGACAGTAGGCGGATGTAAGTAAGGAAGTGGAATATCTTCCACTGAACGACTTAATTAACGTCTTAATTGATTACGAAATCTTTTTCCGACTTTCTAGATCTTATTTATTTAATTACTGGATGCTACTTGTATATTTTTGTATAACTGGGAATATTTTTTTACTATTCTGAAACAAGGGTTCTTTTCTCTTTTTTATTAGTTTTATTCACTCACCTAGCATCTTCAGATTTTTTCTTGATTATATTCTGCTTTTTTGAAGACTAAAGTAAAGACTTAGAAAATTGGCAAAGTTGTGTTTTGTGCGAAACTGGAGAATTTCTGATACCGAGGTAATCTGGAATGCTTTAGCAATCTGGAGAGTCGCAAGAGTTATTTAGAAAGTCTGGCTACAAGTGTCTCTCAACAACATATTTAAGCTCGTTAACCGCCCTATGCAATTTCCGAAACCATTATCGTAACCGTTTGAAGAAGGACAGAAGTACGATAGGGATTCTCTAATCCTAAATAAACAGCAGTGTCCCTACCACAATCGGCCTGATCAAACATTTGTCCTTACTACTCGCTTGATTAAACGCCTGACAATTTTGCAGGAACCACTTTATGCTTTCAAAGATGTTATTAGGTGGAAAAAATAGCACAAAATAAAAGAAGGCGAAATAAAATAATCCAAATTTATATGAATTGAATTTTTCATATTCTATCACTATGAGTGCAGTAAATATTGTCTCAATGTGCAGAATTCCTTAAAATAAAGCCAAGAATCCATCGGCCAAACTTGGTCGATGGATTCTTCGTTTTATTTTCGGACATTCTGCACATTAATTTGATTATTAGGCGTTGAATAGGATTTTAAATTTAACTTTAATCTCATTTAAATTTCATCAATTTCAAACATTATCTGATTGGGATGGCTGAAAAATTCAACTCCAGAGACCGATTGGAAAATTTCTCACAAATAAAATTCCTGATAGTTTCTAATATTGCCTAAATTATAAAATATGAAAGACTTAAAAAATTTTCACACCGAGAGGATTGCTGAATTTTAAAGTTCCTGAATTTAAACAATAAAAAATAGTAAATATAATAAATAACTAATATGTAGTTCAACTAAAATAATGATGATCAAATAAAATTTTTTTGCTTTATTTAGCATCATATTTCAATTATGCTGGTAATTTTATTTTGGGAATTATCAATTACTGTAAATTTTAAGTCTGAATTCTAAACGATTAACGCATCGAAAAAATGCGTTCACTTAAAAAAAACTTTATATACAAATAATAACTTTTTTAGGTCCTACTTTCAATCGTAATTTTTTAATTTAGGAAAATTCTACTTCAAATATTTTCTTTTTCGGGTGTTAACTTTTTCGGAATTTTTCCGCCATCCCATATTATTTACACTTTTAATGTTATATTATTATATTATCTATATTATTTTTTTCTTTCTCTAATTAAATATTATTATTTTATTTTTTGTTGTTATTTACTGTTTATATTATCAACTGTTGATATTAGAAACAAACTTTTAGTCGCAAAAATCTTTATTATAGAGAAAAAAATTAAAATAAGTAACTAAAAATCTGTTTATATTCAATCAATCTGCTGAAAAAAAATATTTTCAAAAGTTATTCCGAATCTTTATATAAAAAGTTAAATATTATTTTTCTTATATTGCAGATTTATCTATTTGTATTTCTTTAAGTTTGTGTAACTCAAAGGATCTAAACTCAAATCATATAACAGTTAAATTTCTACCATCTCGGCAATGGTGTAAATCGTTTTTTAATGATCAAAATGATCATTTTTGATTTTTTAATTCACTCGAAGTTACAAAAAACAATTAAAATCGCCAAAAGACACCCTTAAAATTAAAAAGCGTTTTAAAAAGTTCTTCTTTTCATAGCACTTGGTATTACCGTTTAAATGAAGAGAGACAAAATTGCAGCATTGGTTGACTTAAATAGCATTTATAAAGAGAAGAAAATAGTTTTTTAATCTTCTTTTATAAGCCTGGGGATTAAAAGTAAAAAATTAAAGAAAAATAAAATTGGTCGAGTGTGCATTTGAAACTTCAGTCACATTGTTTTTACCGGTTGGGCCATTTTAATTAACTCACACAAATATCTGTTGGTAAGACAGATACGAAAAAATTTTTCAAGTTTATTTGAAGGTCAAAAATAGTTTTTCATTGGTGGAAGTAATCGTCAGTAGGTCAAGGTTAAATGTTGACAATGCGTCCATAAGCTGTTTTTTCGTTAAACTTTTGAGGATTTATAATTGAAAAAATGTTTAAGTAGACTTCGCAGTCAACGGCTTTGAACATCTTGACCTTGGTACATTCAACCTTGAACATCTGAAGGTCACTCTAAAAAATTAAAAACTATCTCCTCGAACGCAACATTTTGTGCTTTTTCCGAATCCAGTGTCAACAATAGGGGTTCAAATATAACAAACTGACTTTCTGCGAATGACCTTGAAAATTTATCCCAAAGTCACAGTTATATATTTAGAAGACCACCATTGTACTGTACAACTTTTATCCAAGCCATTTTTTTGTATCTGGCTTACCAACAGAGATATTTGCGTGCGCTAATTAAAACGGTCCGTCAAGTATATATTTTAAACATTTTCACCTTTGAAGTGAATTGTGTTTTTAATTAATTATATGTTTTTAGTATTTTTCTAGTATTTTTTAGCCTCTGACAAACCCTCATAATTTAGGTCGATAGTCCGTCGGTTTGTCGTGCATTTTTGCAGGGAGACGAAATAGAGGAAGTGGAGGAGGACATGTAGGAGAAGTAAGGGAAGGAAGGATATGATATGTCGAAGAAGGGAAGTATAGAATTAGGGGAAGGAGAAGTAGAAGAACAGAAATAAAGAAAAGAAAAGTAAGGGGAGGCGATATAGTGGTTGGAAGTTGCGGAGAGGATGAAAAAGAGTAAAGGAAGCCTAAATATGAAAGAAAAGCGCAATTACGGAGAGTGTAGAGAAGCGTTTATAAAGGCTGGTGTGGGAGGGGAGGTAGTAAATGTGGGGAGTAGGATAGCGAAAGTAGAGTAGGGTCAGTATGGGCAGTAAGGAAAGTGGTGAAAGGGGCATAGAAGAAACGGAAGTGTGATACAGTGTGAGGATGGGGGTGTGAGCTTCTAGGGGGGGGGGTAAGAGGCGATCGGAGGCGAGTAGAATGATTGAGCTGTGATAAGACAGGATCTACGAAAACCCTTCTTCTCAGGCACACGGCGTCTGATTTAAAGAATTTCTTTATACTTTGTTACACATATTTTAATAGTTACATAATTCGCAATAAGTTCTCCAATAAATGATTTCAAAACTCAAGCTTAAAAATAGAAAAAATAAAAATTCATCTACTCTGTGTAATTTAGAGCTGCAATTCATGTAGAATGATCATTAGGGGAACTCAGTAGGAGAAGAATTCATTTGAAATAAGATTGCACAATTATTATGAAGTGATTTAGGGGGTGAGTAATGGTTTAAATCATCCCTCTCTAGTAATTATGGGATACGTATAAAAGCAGGTAAGAGGGTGTGGATTGAAGACAAGTGGGTTGACTGAAGAGGAAGGAATGGGAAGACTGGTATCGAGTATAGAAGCTTGAATTGTACTACGAAGACGAATGCGAGATACGTTGAGAAGGTACAAGGATGAGTATAAGGATGAGCAAGGGGACGAGAGGAGGGTTCGGTTCCTACTGTTAGTGGTAGCGGATCGCTTGAGTCAGACAGTAAATTCTGAATATCGCGCTTTCCGTCTGACTGCCTCTTTGAACACATTGCTGAAACTGGGGGTTGGCACATACGACACGTGCCCCCAAAAGTACCTATAGGTACACCTGCACTCACACTGACAGAAGCTACTTCGCACGACTAATTTATCATTGTCTGCCTATATGTAGGTATGCAGAGGAGAGAATGGCGAGAGCGTACTGCCTCTGATTTCGATGGTATTCATGCCTTGGGATTATCCCCCTTGAGTTATATCTCATGGCATCACAATGATCTCATTATATTTGAAAGGTATTTTAATTAGCTCTATTCTTTACTCATTTATTAAATAAGAAAAAAATCGTTTTCTTTATTCTGATTTCTGAGTCAAATCAAGATTAACTACAGTACCATGGTTTACAGTAATATGGGTACAACAGAACATGGGTATAACAGAAAGGTGAATTTCGTGCTTAAGGTATAAATTACTAAAAATATTGGTTTCTTTGTAAAGAAAATCGGGGACAGACTTTATTCAGAGTCACATAAAATGATCCGCAGTACAAAGCTGGATTTTTAAACGCAAATCATAATAAAAATGACATTAGGTACCCAAAAAATTCCATTGAAGTATGTTCATAAATGCCCAAAGTACAGTTGACATCCCAGCAGGAAATATGTTTTTAGACTTTTTAAAAATATTTGCTTGATGGTTTAAAAACGAAAATTATTTTTATCTGAATATTATTATTAAAAACGGATTTGTGTAAATTTAAAACTGTTTTATTCTTTAAATAAATATTAACAGATTTTCAGAACTCCTTAGAAAGTGTGATAATAGAGGAAACTTAATTAAAATTAATAATAACTATGTAAATATTATTTATTTAAAACTTTTATTTAGAGTTTAATAGTTCTACTCTGATTAATAAAGGTGCATTACAAAATATATTATTGGAAGATGATTATTAATAATTTTTTAATAAATGTAATCCTTCATGTGATTATTTTTGACTTGAATTTTTTATGACTTTCACGTTTTAAATTAAATGTTTATCTTATTAGGAATAATTTTTAAATATCAATGAATTTGAGAATCCAAAAATTATACGATCCAAATTTTGCACAAATTTGTTAATTAAAACTCTTGTACTATTGTGAAAACTTACATAAAAAAACTTCTTCTATTTTTTGAAGTTATTTTTAGAGTTACATTCTAAAATATAAATGTTACTGAGTGAAAACAAACATTTCCCGACATACTTTTAAAAATAATTAGGCACATTCAGAATTAAAATATTTAACTCCTATTATAATTGTTATATTCTTCAACTTAATATAAAAATTTTTTAAAATAAACGGTTATATAATCACAAAATTATTTGGTCATTAATTTCTCAATTTTTGTAAAAGAATTTGTATTTTTAGACATGTCTGATGGAAGTTAAAGCGTTTTATAATCTTTGTTAAAACCAAAATGGATGCAGGTACTTTATCCAACTAATATTTTCTTTTAAATCTAATTAATTAAAGAAATGGGTGAAGCGGTTAAAAGTGAAATTTCACAATTTTTTAGTAAAAAGCCATATGTACATGCTTTTCCCAACTTCAAATTTCAAAAAACTTCATTTATTTGTTATATTTTTATTAAGGAAATCTTCAATTTTGAAAAATAAAAATATAAGTCTTGAAGATGCGATTATTTTTTAAAGAAGTGCAACAAATTGTAAACATCTAAATTAGAGACCTAGTCCTCATATTTTAAATTATTTAATAAAGCATTTCAAATGCAACAAGGCAAAACTATAATAATAAATTAAATTAAAAAAATTAAATTTAAAAATTTAAATGCCTGAAATTGAACAATTTTTAATCCAAAAATGCAATATGATATCTATTAGAAACGGCAGATTTTAAAATTGAATGATTTTAAATTGAAAGCCTTCTAAATATTGCAATTTAAAATTAGAATCTGGAATATTAAAGTTTTTCGGTTCTAGAAATTAGTAAATAAAGCGCTTAAAACTATTAGCCTGATAATAAATGACTTCAGAATAATTGAATACAAATAAAAATATGTAAACTTATAGTTTATTGGAAATTAAATAAAACTTTTGAAGATCTAAACTAACCAATTTTTAGTTTATGAGTAATTCTGTATTAAATAATTTTAAATTGAAGCTTTATAAATGGACATTTTTTTAACTGAAACGCTAATTAATACAAAAGTTAAGATTTTAAGACTTAAAGGTCAAGACCTTCAAAACTTGCCTGTAAAAATGAATAGTTTAAAATGCAAAAACTTTATATAAAAGGCCTTCAAATTAAATACTTCAAAGATAAGAAGAATTGAACAAACCAAAGTTTAAATAATAGCTTCCTGAAATTAAAAATTTCAATTTAAGATGTTCCCGACTGAAAATGATTTGAAAGCACACATAAGTATGCATTTCAAATTTGAACGATTCCATCAAACTTTTGTGAATAAAAAAGCAAAATAAAAACATAAAAAGTGATTTTAATTCTCTATAATAACCTAATTTAAAAGTTGTAGCAAGTAATTTTTTAAGTATTTTAAAAGAATTTTTAAAACTTTAACCAAACAATAAGAAATGTTACTCAATATTAAAATTCCCGCTTAGTGAATTTTCAAGAAACTCAAGATTCCAAAATTGAAATTTGATAGCTTTTTCATGGAGGCAGCTGGGAATAAGCAGAAAGTTTCTGATTATTTTTTAAGAACATTTATTAGTAATGTTACGAGTCGTTTTTCGACATTAGAGTGCTTTTGTGCAGGGCATCGAGTAGTTGGTGCACCTGTGCCACGCTTAAAGTGCGAGAAATTGGTTTTAAAGCCACGTTCCCCGTATTGTGCAGCACCTGAATGGAAGCTGCCCGATATCGACAGAATGTATTGCCTCGATATGTTACATTTGCCTGTAGCCGCAACTACACAGAAAGCCCTTCAACACATACATACAAACACACGATCAATGCAATCTACGCACTGAGATCTAAGGTAAAATTATGCAAATGCACATTCAGAATACAATGGAAATAATAAAAAGTTATTTGGAAATGCAACAGGAACAGTTTATGTCACTTTATGGCTTGAAATCGCCAGTCAGCAAAAAGGAGACAGTATTCGTTTGAACTTAAAATATTGAAAAAGACACATGATGACGTTTATATATACCCTTTTTATAATATATAATATATAAAACTTTTTGAGCCAGTTGTAAAAATCTGAAAGAGCAATATCTAAATTTTTTATATTAAATTTTTTCTTAACCCATATAGACCTGACTCGACACATTTTTAAGATTTTTTTCAATGTCCCTATTAACTATGAAATCGGTCATAGAAAAAATCGACAATAGCTATTTCCGATGTAAACTTGTCTGAATTTTCAATTTATGCAGTTAGAATTTGAAAAAATGCATATTTGAAAAGTTATATTTGTGTATATAACAAAAAACACGAATTGTCGAATAAAAAAAAACTTTCTTTTGTAATTCTCGGATCAAAATCATAAGTAGATTTTTTTGATTTTTGCATTAAAAGTGTCCATGAACTTTAACCTTTAAAAAGTAGTGGCAGGTTATGTTAAATTAAACGTGGCGGCATCCAATATGGCGACTTAAATTCCAAATTTTTGGATTTTTTCGGTACTTTTTCCTGCATTAACAATTTTTTTCAATTTTGATAAAAATCAGAATAGGAATCAGAATTTCAACATATTGTTCAATTTTGATAAAAATTAGTGCAAGATGATTTTTTGGGTCGCTGATTGAGAATCTTCTATCAGATTTTTAAAATTCAAGATGGCGGATCTAATATGGCTGCCAAAAATTTCAAAAAATTGTTCAATTTTCATGAAAATATAAATTGGGAGGTTATGGGTCTCGTTACTTAGCCGCCAGATACTATATGTCGTTTCCCGGCTTTCACCACGAGGCGGTAAAGGCAATAAAAAAAGCCTCTTCTTCTTTTTCTTTTTTTTAATTGAACATTTTTCTATGATAAAACCTTATATAATCAATAATACAAAAACTTAATATAAGATTCTAACTTATTTATTCAGATTTTCAAAATTCAAGCTAGCAGATCCAACATGGTTTCCGAAAATTTCGAAAATTGTTCAATTTTCATAAAACATTTTATCTCCGTGTTTTTTGGATTGCTGATTACGAATATGATATCAGATTTTTTCAATTTAAGATGGCGGATCTAATATGGCTGCCAAAAATTTCAAAACAATGATCAATTTTCGTGAAAATTCGCATAGAGAGGTTTTTTGAGTCGCTAATTACGAATCTGTTATCATATTGTTAAAATTCAAGATGGCTAATTCAATATGGCTGCCAAAAATTTCAAAAAATTGTTCAATTTTTCTGAGAATTCGTATAGGGAGGTTATGGGTGGCGTTTCTTAGCCGACATATATTATATGTCGTTGCCCAGTTTTCACCGCAAGAAGGGAAAAGCAATAAAGAAAGCCAGATCTTTTTTTTTAAATTTTTTCAAATTAAAAAAATTTGTTTATATTTATTAATTTTTTTATAATAAAACCTTTTATCATCAATAATACAAAAACGTAATATAAGATTCTAACTTATTCTATCTTATAGATTTTCTGCGTCCTTGAACCACATTTTTTAAAATTTAAACATTTGTTTTTTGGTTCTACTGTTACAGTTTTATGCAATTTACATATTTTATCCATTGCATTGCTAGGCGTTAAAATAAATGTTTTATCTCTTTATGAATCTCGTGTGTTTTTTCATTTGAACATATTCATGAAAATTGAACAATTTTTTGAAATTTTTAACAGCTTGATTGTATCCGCAATCTTGAATTTTGGAAATTTAATAACAGATTCGTAATCAGTAATCCAAAAAAATCCATCTATAAAAATTTTTATGAGAATTGAAACATTTCCGAAATTTTTGTCAGCCATATTAGATCCGCCATCTTGAATTTTGAAAATCTAATAGCAGATTCGTTATCACCGAACCAAAAAACGCCCCTATACGAATCTTCATTAAAATTCAACAATATTTTGAAATTTTTGGCAGACATATTGAAACCACCATTTTGAATGTTCAAAAACTGATAGCGATTCATAATCAGCGACCTAAAAAAAACCCCTATACTGATTTTTATCAAAATTGAAAAAAAATTTTAATGCAGGAAAAAGTATCATAAAATCAAACAAATTTTGAATTTAAGCCGCCAAATTGGATGCTGCCATGTTTAATTTAAAAAAACCTACCACTACATTTTGAGGCTTAGAGTGCATGTACACTCTTAATGCACAAATCAAAAAAATCTACCCACGATTTCGATCCAAAAATTACAAATTAAAAATTTTTTAAATCGAAAATTTGTGCTTTTTTTTTAATAAACAAATATACAGCAATCGAAAGTTCAGACAATTTTACGTCGGAAATAGGTATTGTCAATTTTTTCTATGACCGATTTCTTAGTTAATAGAGCTTTTGAAAAAAATCTTGAAAATGTATCCATTCAGGAGTTAATGGGTTAAAAAGGATCTTTTCCTTCGCTCCTCTGGGAATCGAACCACAGAACTGTCGATTGCTGGTCAGGTGCTTTCCCCTTAAGCTACTAGTTAGATCGAAAGAAAAGGCGTTTTTCAGAAATAAACAAATTATTTTTCCAGGTGTTACGTATTAAAAGTTCTCATAAAAACATTATTATCATCATAGAATAACAGAAAATCTAGACGTCTTTTCAGGCTACATGCAGCTATTAATTTAAAATTCTGTTAATTACATTTTTTCCGAAAAATGATCTTCTGCTTCGCTCCGCTGGAAGTCGACTCACAGAATCTCCTATTGCCGGTCAAGTGCTCTTAACTCAAGCTACTAGTGACATTAAGAATGTTAAGAATTTAAGTTATTCTCTGATGATAATACAGATTCCTGGAAATTTGAATATGTAACACCTAGCAAACTAATGCGTCTGTATCTGCAAAAGGATTCTTTTTCCAAACTTTCTAGTAGCTTAAAGAAAAATTAACCGACCAGCTTTTAGAAGTTCTGTGGTTCCATTCCAAGAGAAGTAAAGATCTTTTTAAACACAATTTTATAAAATACGTTAAGAACTTCCGTTATCATCTGACGATAATAAAGATTCCTTGAAATATCTAAACTGAAACAACATCCATAGGTATAATTAAAACAATGTGTGTGAAATTATTAAAAATAATAATCTGCAATTGTTCGTAGTCAATATAGTGAATAAGAATAAAGAATCTTTGACATAAAAAAATATTCTGGTCTGAGAAAATTAAGAATGTGTTTCTCGTTATCTCAGTAGAACAACCGTATTTTTGCTAAAAGACTGACGAAAATAAGAAAAAAATATCTTTATTTTTCTATACATAATAATAATTTTAAGAAATATCGGTGCTGAAAGAAAGAAAAAATGATAACGGTTAAAATTTGAAATAAAATTTAATTTGAAATATTTTTTAACCTGCATTGTAAAATGTTATTTCGAATAAATCCTTTAAGCACAACAGGTATATGATTTTTAAAGAATTTTCAATGCAATAAACCCTAATTTCAGAAGATTTTGTTTATCCAGTTCTTTGAGACATATCAAAATGTATTTCACTATTGAAACGAGAAAGAAGAAAAATTTTCTTTTGATAAGAAAACGTATTCCATATTGTTTAGATCCAATTTTTAATTAATTATTTATTAATATTACTTTGTAAAAATAATTTAAGGAGATAAAATTGTCAGGTAAACAGAACGGCATTATTTAGTAACACAAATTGCTCACCGCATTTTCCACGAAAAGCCACCGTAATGTTGATACCCTTGGTGCAAGCTACTTTGTTCAACTCGCACAAACTTGCGTAATCAACCCCATCTGAACCACAGACAGGGCCAGAGCCCTCGTGATCCCCTAAGTTTGGACACGATTCTAAACACTCGCATTTTGCTTCCGTTCCGTCTCTACTTCTAACGCAGCGAGCACCTAGCGAACAATTTAATTTTGCACAAGGATCCTTGATTTCTGAAACAGAAAAAAATCATTTATTTAAAAACCATCATATTTCATCTAAATTATATTTTTTATAAAATTGTAGAATTATCGATTATGGTTTATTTTGATTGTCGATTTAAGTGGTGCTAATTGTTTAAACAAATAAAAATTGTTTAGATAATTAAAACCTATCTTTCACATAAAAAGTCATTTTTAGTATTCATGAACTGTGTTATTTTTTCCAGAAAGTAGTTAAAAAGTACTTAGAAACTTTTTATATGTCGAATACAAATAATTCATGTTAAAAAAATTCCTTTTTAGGGCATTTTCGCGGCACAATTGAAGGGGATTGGAGAAGAGAAAATTAAGATTTATGTGGTGGAAATTATTCTTTAAACAATCCTAAAGAGATGACTGCACTTTAATTTGCAATATAACAGGTACTTATTTTTTCGCAAATTAGGCGTTTCCCATTTAAATTAGAATAAAAAAGAGATAATTTCGCTTTCCGGCAGACGAACAACTTAGGGAATGATCGATCACCAAAAATAAAAAATTCCAATTTTTTCAGGTACAAATTTTAATCACTACATTGTACTAGGGTGACCAGAGTTAATTTTCGGAATATAAGAAAATCGCAAAGTAGGTATAGGAACAAAATAATTGTTAAAATAAATTAGATAAATTGGAAAATAAGATTAAAAAGAAAAATATATAAACCATCCTCACATGTTTTCTAGGTCTAAAATGAATATATTATTATTTTTGTCACTTTCCATTTTTAAACTATAATTTTCAGGAAGAGAAAATTTCAGGCCTCAAAATCATTTGAGAAAATCCAATGAGGTTTTATCAGTAGCTTACATTTTGAAAAATGGTAAGAAAATATTGTCAGGCAATTTTTTAAATATTTCATCGAGCGTGGGTATTAAGTAATAAATTAAATTTTATGATATTTCACATCTTTTAAGATCTTCTGGGAATACTGAAAAACAAGCAAATTTTTTTAATTCCTTGACATCTTCGAAATATCATTGATATCCTCGATAGGATTTTAAAATATTTGGAAATTTTCTGAAATCATTTAAAACTCTTTGAAAACCCTTCAAAATTTTTAATCACTTTAAATTCCATGGGAACTTTTTAGATACCCTGAATTTTTAAAAATATTTTAAAATTATTAGTATTTGATAAAATCTCTTAAATCTCGTGAAATTTCTAGTAAATCAACAGAAATCTAGTAAAATATCTTGAAATGTGTAATATCTTTTGAAATTCCTTAAAAAATAATGAAAAATTTTTTAAATTAATTTTAATCAATCCATGGAAAACTCAAATCTGGTAAAATCCCTCAAATTCTATAGAAACCTCTTATAATCTTATGCAATATTTTACTTTCTTTTGAAATCATGAGAAACCGCCAAATTCAGAGGAGGTTCTTGAAATGTTCAAAATCTGTTAAATCTTTCAAAAATTTTTAAATCTCATGAAAATTTTCAAATCTTGCGAAACGCTATATTTTTTAAAGTACTGTGGAATTTTTTTGAATTCATTAAATGTTGTGAAATTTTGAAATCCCGTACAATATCATTAAATCTTTAATATCTTTTAAAATTTTCTTTAAAAAGGTTCAAATCTTCGAAATCCCGTACGAACTTAGATAACCCAATAAAATCCATGGAAATGCCTTAAAATTTGATCCTAAATTATTATTTAAAATTTATAAATCCCTGGATTCTGTTCAAATGCTCGTAAATCCCTCGAAATATCCAATTTTGTTAGAACCTTCAAAATCTATAGAAATTTCTTATAATCATGTGGAATTAGATAATTTCTTTTAAAATCTTATGAATCCCTTGAATGCAATTAAATTCCTTGATATTTTCTAAATTTCTCAAATGTTACACAATTTTTTTAAATCGCATAAAATTTCTCAAACATCTTTTAAAATGAATTATATTCTTTATGATCCTATGGAATTTTTTAAATCCCATTTGAATCAAATTCTGTCTAAAAACTTCTAGAAATTCATTGAAATAAGCATAAATCCCTTGAGTTCTTTGAAATTCCTTGATGCCATTGATACTCTTTTAAAATCCCTTGCAATTTTTAAAATATTTTAATTCTTTGGAATCGTAATAAAAATGTAAATCTTGTTAATCTGGTTTCATGAATCTTCTAATCTTTATCCTTAAATATTTTATGAAGCCTTCGAATTACATTAAAATTTCAAAAAGGAACGTGCCATGTTTGGAGCTCCTGTGAAATTATGCAGGTCTTGAAAGCTATCTTCAAATCCTTTAAAATACTTTGAAATTCCGTCAATAATTCTAAATTCGTAATACCTCTTAAAATTGCCTTACATGTTTAGAAAGCTTTAAAATCTCTTAAAATATTTTTAAAAAAACTTGCAAATGTTGAAAATTCGTTACATTCCTTGGAATCCTTTAAAACACAATAATTTCAGTAAAATCTTTTAAAGTTCCTTGTTATTAATAAAACGCTTTTAATCTTGTGAAGTTCTTATTAATTTCGAAAAATCGAGTTAATTCTCGTAATCATCCTGAAATCTGTAGAATTTTTTTATAATTCCTTAGTCTATTGAAAACCATTGAATTATGTTAAAATCCCCCAAAATCTTTAGAGAACTTTACCACTGTTTTTAAAAACTGCTTTAAATTTACATAAATTCCTTATGATTTTTAAATTCGCCTTTGAATGAAATCCTCTCTTAAATCTCTAGAAATTCTTTGGAATTCACCAAAATTTCTTGATATCATTTGCTTTCTTTGAAACCCTAAATAGCCTAAAAATTTTTAAATCCTTTAAAATCCATTGCAATTAAAAAAAACTCCCTTAAAATGCTTTAAAATTTCTTGAAATCTCTTAAACTTTTGTAAAAATATGAAAAGAAACCAAGTGTTGCGTTAGCCAGCAATTTAAGAAAATATTATTATTCGTGTCATTTTTTCAAAATATTAGGGAAATAGTTTCATCATTTAAAAAAATGTGCAAAAAAGTGCCAATAGGATCATGAGCCTGAGGCCTGAAATTTATCCATATTTTTATAACACAAAATTTAGCTTAAATTTTAAAGAAATAAAGAAAATCATTCAAATATGAAAAAAATAAAACATTTTTCATCAGACAATACCTTTGAAAAATACCACTGGATTTAACTCAATGTTTTTTAATTTCAAAAAACCAAGAAATGTTATACCTCGACAAAATCAAAAAATCTTCACCATAAAATTCGCTTGCTTAAAAAAGAGGAAATGCTCGGAAAAATCTAGACGGATGGTCACTCTAACTCTGAATGGAACTCATATATTATTACTTTTCGAATTTTACCAATAATTGCACACGTTTCGTATGGAGCATACAACTAGATTAGAGTTTCATCATCGGAAATTCGCAACATCATTTTTCCTCGTTTGAATCGCGGTAATACAAAATTATGTACTAACAAGATGAACTGAGGGGAAATTGTATTGGGGTAAGCGCGAAATTGTGAAATCGGGCGCGAAAATGTTTACGTGCGTCGCGTCGGTCGTGTGAGAGTGGCGGCAGATTCGAATCAAATGGGTAAAAACAAAACAAAAGAGAAAACCAATGCCGTAGTCAATGATTCTTCGCTCGCGTCGCGTCGAGGAACAAACGTAATTACAAAATGTAAACGGGTCGGCTGACCGTTTGTAACATACTGTGAAATTAAATCCGTGCTATTCACCACGTATAAAGTATCGAGAGAACACGCTCGTAAGGCCACGAAGCTTATGCTCAATTAACGTTCATGATATTCGAGCTTTTTTCATCCTTCTGGCTAAATTTTCACTAAAAAAACACTTCCGCGTCATTTACTTTTTGAGAATGTACACTACCGTCAGAAATTATGAGATCGATTGACGCAAGCACTATTAAAAATCACTGCTGGCTTTGAACCACGATAA
>JAAAKG020007333.1:0-46439 GCA_010014905.2 Druon quercuslanigerum
ATAGAAAAAAAAACACTTTTTCATAATTTGTTTAAACAAATGCAATTTAAACAATGTTCTACGCATTTTTCGAAATTAAGTTATGGATTCGGGGCTTAAAATACATAAGAATAAAGGGTTTTTAGCTTTGGCGGTCTTAGTGCATACGGGAAGGTACTTAGCCCCCAGATTAATTAGTCCTCCTACCAGAAAAAGTTTCAAAATCATAGTTTTTGGAAAATATATCAGGTTCTACCATTTTCTGCCCATTTTTCCTTTTGTTAACTCATAGCTGATTATGATGATTTTTTAAATGTAGAGATTGCATTGATAATTATTAATGAAAAAATTAACAACAGTTCATTTTGACCAAATTATGATTTTTTTCAATTGGCAAAAAAGTAGTGTTTTTAAATCACTCAATGAAAATTTTATTGCAGGATTTTTTGCGGATGTTTTGACTGAATTTTCCTTAGCTTGAAATGGAAATTAGACATTTTATAGTTATTATACTCTAAGAAATGCTCTGTTGTCAATTACTAAATTACAAGATTTTAGCGATTTTAGAAGAACTGAAAAAATAAATTTAACAAAAATGCGAAAAAATGTTCTGAATACAAGTTTCATCAGGGAATTAAAAGAAGAAATAATTTTTTTCGAATATCCAAAACGTAACTTCATCAAAAATAATTTTGGATCATTTTTTATTTTCATTATTAATTAACGCCACGATCTCTAAATAAAAAAAAATGACTATAACATCTTAACTTATAAAAATAAATAAATATTGACCAAAATATAAAAGTAAAAAATTGTGACTCATCAAATTGCCGAAATTGCAAATTCCCGAAAACAAAAATATATATTTAATAGTCTTTTCGGATAAAATAATCTTTTACTATATTTAGGGTATTTTTCTGAAGTGTGTAATATTAAATCCTGTTTTTCCGGAATTTCAAAATTCGGCATTTCACTATTTTTGGGAATTTAAAAATGTGGAAAATTATTAATTTTAGGAATAGAAAATTTCAGGAATTTAATTTTTTTTAAAAATTGAAAATTCGGATTTTAAAATTTCCCCCAAAAAAATATTTTTGGTAGATTTATTTTCTTCCAGGAATGATTATTTTTCAGAAGAGTTCAAAGTTTAGGTCGAAGCTGAGGAGTGAAAGGTCAGGGGTAAAATGCCAAAAATAAAGCGGTCAGGGTCAAAGGTGAAGAAAGAAACAAGAACCAAAAAGAAAACAGAAGTTAGACTAAGTGTAAGTTTAAAAGGGGGAAAACTGTTAGTGGTATAAGTTGAAAGGAAGATAAAGGCATAATAAAGCATGCTTTAATAATAGATTAAAGATACAGGTCATAAAGTTTTGGTCGAGAACTAAATAAAATTCTCTCATAAATACAATAGTGAAAAAGAATTTATTGAATTTGTACGAATATTGTGAAACTTATTATTTTTTTAAATTTTATTTTCACACATCAAAATTATATTTGACAAAAGTTATTATGGTTAGAAGTAATATGGTAAAATATATGGGTTTTTTCATTGTCATTATTTATTGGAAGTAGTGTTCGCTGAAGTAATCAGTAACCCCTGTCAAAAATGTCTTCGACCAGTGTACTATTTTAATGTGTTTGTTGAGATAATTTTTTTGCCAGAATTTTTTATGGCAGAGGCCACAAATAAACTTTTTCTCTTTTCCACAATGAGCTGCGTGATTCCGCATTGTCTTCTTATTGAAAAAAAGCTTTCCACAAACCCGACATGGAAATGATGGTTCTCTGGCCATGCCTGTAAAAAAATATAATTTACACAAGATACATATATGTTATTAAAGGAGATTTTTTGAAAAAATATACAAGAAAATGATGCAATACTAATCTAAATTTGAACAATTTTAACTACTAAAGTGCAACATTAAAAAATAACGGAGGATGTTTAAGGAATAGAGATCTATATTTAATAAGGCGTTTAATGCAGGAAATTGAATACGAAGTCATACATCACATTCTTCTATGAGTTACGGAATTTGGGCCACATGAAGACAAATTTTTTAAAAATAAAATTTGTTGTAAGAACAATTTTTTTTTGAAAAAAGAATCCGCAACAACGAAAAAGTTGTCCCGATCTCCTACTTGGTTTTTTGCGGCATCACCAGTGAAGCCATCCACATTTCGGACTACGTACATAATAATTTTTAGATTCTGAAAATGTAAAAAGGAACATTAATTTATTATAAACATAAAATTTACAATCCCCTTTTTTCGAATTAAATGGAAAAAGGCAAACACATTCAACATAAATGTTATGCCAACCAAATTAAATGATAATATTTTATTTCCATTATCGAGATTTACTAGATATTGACGAAGACATTTTTGTAACCCCTGTTATACAGCAATCTAGATAATAATGGAAACTACGAGAAAAAAAGTACATCATTGGAGAATGGACATTTAGAAAAAAATAAAGCATAAAAAAAATACGCAGGGATAAACAAATGATATAGTTTTATTTATAAATAAAGATAATAAGGAGAACATACACTTTTTTATGTTGGGGCTCATTGAACTAATTACATAACGTATTTGACTAAATTTAGAATTTTCATGAATAGAATAAAGGATTAATAAAATATATAAGTACGCTTTTTATTGCTATATTTGTAATAATATGGCAACATAACTGAACAACGATTAAACCAATATTTAATGTTGGTCCAAGAAATTTCTTATTTCGTTTAAGCTGCATCGATGCTTGTTCATGAGATGATCTTTTAGATGATGTTTGTGTCGGAATTTTCTTTGGCAGAGGACACATAAAAATTTCGGTTCCACTCCACATTCGAGTCGCAAATGAACATTGTAAGTACCTTTCCACTTATATGATTTGCCACATCGGCCACAGACGTAACGATCTGAAAATATAAAAATAAGTTATAAACAAGTTAAGTTAATAACGACTTTCTTATTTTTTAATTCGCCCATTGAAAAATAAGCCAAATTCAATTGATTTAATTCAAACATTTCAAAAATTATAGATTTAACCTATCCTTAAGAAATTAAACAATCCATCAAGTGGTATGAAATAATGAAGCTAACGATGATTAATTAATTCTACCATAAGGTAGTGAACAAGAAGCAGACAAAATATTCACAAAACAATGAAAAATCGATGGAAATTCATATAGTAGACTCTCACAAAGCTCCTGGTGCTCGGGACTAATGCCCTCACTAAGCGCCAGCCATTGGCGGAGTGTTTGAATATCGTTTCGCGCATGCGCATCTAATGCCACGCTCAAGGCGCACACCGAATTTAGAGGTAATGGAAGGGAGAGGAACTTGGTGAGAAAAGGCGTTTTGTGAAAAAGGAGCTTTGTGAGAATCTATTGTATAATACAATTTTTTTAAAAAACCTCTTTTATGGACTTAAAATTTAATTTTGATCAAATATACAATCACAGTATTTACATTGTAATTAATTTTTTTTAAATATACTTTAAATATGTTAGTCTAAATTTTGATTATTCTGTTGCAATAAAAAAAGATGAAAATAAAATTAATCTATCTTCACTGGTGACTAGAAAATATTACATCTAAATACTACTTAAGATCCAAATTTTCTCTTTGGTCCAAAACAGTTTCTCTTTGGTCAGAACGAGAAATTCATTCCTTTAATTAAAACGTATTTTGTTATTTGGCATTAAAAACTTTTAAACGTAAACTTATGTAAAAATATGATCTATAAGGTTTTTCATTTGAAAAATCAATGGATTTTCCCAATATATCTTCAGAGATGTCTTCTTTCTTCAGTTGTCGTCTTCATTTGAAATGCAATACGTTATTGTGAAATAAAGTTTATTAGGGTAAATACAAACTTAAAATTTGTTAGATAAACATTAATTCCTTATCATAAAATGACGTTACAAACCATAACAATATTGTCAATAATTTAAAAGAAAATTACAATTTAATAATTTTAAATAATTCTTTTCCTTGAAAAGAATACAAACATTCCATCCTAGAAGATGCTAATTATAATAAAAAATAGGTAAGAAGGCACGAGTGGTATCAAAAAATATGTATATTGTATTTTTAAATTCGAGGGAATATAAAAACTAGAAACAGATAAAAAATATCTGATAAAATTAAAGAATATCTAGATGAACGTTGTTCTCAGGAATCATCAGCGTTGCTTCTTCATTGGAAGTCCTCCATTAGTATAATTCAACCTTAACATTATATAAACTATAATTATATATGGGCGTTTTTACAGAAGAATGGTTTTGCAAAATAGTTGAAAAAATAATTTTGTAAATTAACGTTAATGACATTTTTGATAAATTCCAAATTTTTTTACTTAAATTGTTGCTTCCAATTAATTGAGGGCCCTGATAAAGGAATCGTTTCTATGACTTCCTGGCGCTCGGAGTAGAGAAGCCCCTGACCGCTTGAATTCAAGCCGTCTACCTGGTCGAGTTACCCTCTCCCCTAGGCTTCCCCTTACGTCCTACCAGTGAACCAGAGCGCTCTGCCAAGCCTTGCCAGCGGGGCGGTCTTTTGTCCTAATGAGGAATAAAATACAAAGCTTAAATTTCTTTCAATTTTGAACTCAGCAAATTAAAAATATTATATTTAGAATCTACGCACTTCAGCGATACCAACAATATGTCGCTTGCAATCAAAAGATGAAAATTAGAATAAGTTGACGTTGATTTTAGTTTATGTTTTGTCACTAGTTAGCATTATGGAATTTTCCATAGTACAGTAGTCTACGGATTTAAGACTTTCACAGAGCTTTATACACATAATTTATATTTTCGTCGAATTATTAATATCGTCGTTTATTATTTAAATAAATATTATTTTAACAGTTGAATTGTTAACAGAAGATTTTTCTACAAATCAACTATTGCATTTTCAACTGCACTACGGAAAATTCCATGATGCTAACCAGTGTCAAAGCATAAACTAAAATCAGCGTCAACTCATTCTAATTTTCATCTTTTGATTGCAAGGGACATCTCGATGAAGTCGCTGAAGGGCGTAGATTCCAAATATAATAACTTTAATTAGCTGAGTTCAAAATTTAAAAAAATTGAAGTTGCGTATTTCATTCCTCATTAGGACAAAAGACCCTCCCGCTGGTAAGGCTTGGCACAGCGCTCTGGCTCACTGAGCGGCGTAAGGGGAAGCCGAGTGGAGAGGGTAACTCGTACAGGTAGACGGCGATGAAATGTGAATCTCCCAAGGTATAGCCGGTTCTTTGATCCGGGCCTTCAATTGTACCTGCTTGCACCTTTTTTTATTTTTATTTTTCACTAAAATGAAGAAATATTCTTAAATTTGCAAAAAATGCATTGCTTTTAGCTTCTTCGCACTTCTGATTTCTGTGAGGATTTTTCTGATGTTGGCAATCAATCTTCTTGTCTTCTGTGATAGAAAATGGTTCATTCTCCGGAAACGCCCATATAAAAAGTATATGAATTTTATAAAGACTATAGAATTTTATAAAAACTATACAGAATTATTGATGTTATAAGTTGTTCTTCTGTTGATGCAGGGTAGCAACATGACGCTTGAAACTGCTTCTTTGTTTGAATCTCTTGCCACAAAAACAAACATGTTGCGGCAACTTTTGACATTCTTCTCTGATGTGTCGACTTAATGATACTTTCCAGGCGTAGCCTTTTCCACAAATTGTGCAGATGTAAGGATGTTCAGCTGGTTGTAAAATATGTTGATTTACATGCATCGTAGGTTTGATTCCAATTTCAATTATTTTCCTCGAGTCTGAAATCAAATTTTGCCTGGTTAAAGTCTCTCTTCCATTTGGTTCTCGTTGTTAGAATAAACAGACCGAGAACTTCAGCACTGGGCTCCTTTAAAATGTTATATTTATATTTTAAAAAGGACTCCAGGATTTTAAAACTGAGAATAAATATTATACAAAAGAAATAAAGTCTGAAATGCTTGGTATTCGAATTTGTTTAAAGTTAGTAATTAATTATTAATTATTAATTTAATTATTGTTATTATGTTAATTTGTGAACTAATTACGTTAGATAACAGTTTTGAAATTTAATATCATTCAGTGAAATTGAATATGGTACAAAGTTAAAAACATTCAAGTTATAAATTATTTAATCCTCCACCATGCACCGTCAATAAAAAATGCGAAGATTCGAACACAGAACTTTTGGGAAAATTAAGAAATATCTGTATGTACAATTTTCTCTGTGGTGCCCATTTCTTGTTTAGGGAGTAATCTTCAGTGTTGTGATCTTCAGTGAAAGACACGATGATTTCGAGCTCAGGAGAAACAGTTGAGGGTCAGGATCAAGGAACCGGTTATAACTTTCTGGCGCTCAGTCTGGAGAGACCCCTGACCCACACCACTCTAGGCGCCAGGATGTTATAACCGGTTATTTGAGCTTGGCCCTAAGTTGCTGAAAATAATTTAAATTATTTAAAAACTTTCCAAAAAATAGTATTCTTCATTGACACGATAAGGTTCTTCAGTTGGAGATAAGATTTCCTGCTGAAAAATTCTGAAAAATAAATTAAATTAAAAGCTAGTCACAAATTGAAATACAGAATTTGAGACATATGAAATATTTTTATTTAATTTAAAATTATAGTAATTAAATTACAAATTCCCTTTAATTATACAGATTCTTTTATAATACATATGCGTTCACAAAAATAATATTAGTATTTTTTACTCCTATTGAGAGCCTCGAGTTCTTAGTCTATCGTAATTTAGGAAAATCAAGTCTGGGTCGTAGGATCAAAAAAATGTTTAATTTAGTCAAACTGGGATTTCCTTTAAGGATTATTGCGACCAATATTAATTTTACTGCATTTTATCCTGGTTTTATATATCATAATTTTTTTGAATTTTGCAAAAATTAATATTGGACTTGATTGGATGGCGAGTAAGGAAAACTTGAATGTGTCGATACAGGCGTAACTTGGTGTATGGATGCCATATGTTTAATTAAATGATGCTTGTGCATGAAACGATTTCCACAAATTTCACAACAAAAATTTGGAGGCTTTCCACATTCGATTCGCTGGTGTTTCAAGAGAGATTCTTTCCATTTGTAGCCCTTTCCACAGTTCTCGCAAGAAAAAAGTCTTCTTCCTTCTGATTTGTTAACCAAACGGTTTAATGTAACATTATGCTGCTGATATGAATGCTGTCGATGCATTTTGAAACCTGAGAATAAATAAAATAAGAAAAAAATGGTTATTGTCACCAATTTCATTAGTCATCTATCATTGACTGTTTAATAAAAACATTTCTACACTTTTCAGAAAATAAATAGGATGCACTTTTGACAAAATGGACTGAAACAACAAAAATAAGAACATTCTATTCAAATGTTCTATTTAGAATAGTCAACATTTAAACCAACATATAGTTAAACAGAAAAAATGAAAACAGTAGTAAATGAAGTTATGGAAGAAATTTAGATGATTGTGAATAATTATGAAAATAGAGAAAGAAATTTAGAGATATTTAAAAAAAATGTAAACACTCGTGATGCAGATCAAAACGTTTATTCAAACATACAACTAATTAATTATTTCAGATTTGAAAAAATCTTTCCTATATTATATATATATATATATATATATATATATATATATATATACTATTATCTTATTCAAAAGATAATAAACTTCTTAATGAATAATTAAATACATATTTTTCTTTTTTTACTTGTTAAAGTAAATAAAGAATATCCTGGATAATATTTGAGATCTATCTTCCTTTATAGAAAAGCGTATATCTATATTTATATTTGGAAGCATTTAACACTTAAAATACCAATGTTCATCTTTTAAAATTTGAATGCTTTTAGCATTGAAAGTTTTTAGATTTTTTGAAAGCTTAAAGCGTTGAAGCGTTAAACGTTAAGCCATTCAAATGATACGAATTAAAAAATCGATCCATCCTCGTCTAGATATTTACAAAAAGCTGTAATTAAATCACATTTACTATTAAATTCAATAAAGAAGAATTCAGTCTCAATTTAAGTGAATTAAACTTAAATTTAGTAAAATTCTCTTTAAATTTATATGAATTCGGAAGAATTCGTTTAAATTTAGTTCATATCTCTGAAATTGACTTAAATTCATTTGAATGCTATTCAAATTAAATTTCTTTCAATTGATTAGAATGCACTAGATTTAATTATCTTCGATTTATTTAAATTGGATTCCGCAATATTCCATTTAATTCTTTAAATTTTATGAAGTTCTTTTGTATTCTTTAAAATTCAATTCAATTTCGTAGAATTTAATTAAATTTTATCAAATTTAATTCAATTCCGCAGAATTCACTTGAATTGCGTACAATTAATTTTTCCACTAGAATATATTGGAATTTCGATAATTCAATTTAATTCCCGAGAATTCAATTTAATTCCATAGAATTAATATCAATTTCGTAGGATCTAATTCAAATCAGTAGAATACAATATAATTCTGTAGAATCGATATCAATTCGATAGAATCCAATTAAATTCAGTAAAAGCCGATTAAATTTTGTAGATTCGAATTTAATTCCATAAAATCCAACTCAATTCCGCAAAATCCACACACAATCCACTGGAATCTATTCGACTTCCGAGAATTCAATTCCGTTAAATCAATTTCAATTCCATTAAATCCGTTTCAATTCCATTGAATCCGTTTCAATTCCATTGAATCTATTGGAATTCCTTAGAACATATTATACTTGAATTCTATGGAATTCAACTACGCAGAATCCAATTAAATTCCCCAATATCCGATTCAATTAAGTAGAAATCAATTTAATTACATAGAATACAATTTACTTTCATTGATTTGAATTCCAGAAAATATATTCGAATTCCATTAAACCCATAAAATTTTTATATATTGCAATGCAGTTACATATAATCCACTACCATCCAATAGAATTCCGATAATTCGATTCGATTTCATAGAATCTAATTTAATTTAATTTGATTTATTTAAATTCTATAGAATATAATTCTTTAGAATTCAATTAATTCAATTCAGTAGAATCTAATTTCATTATGTAGAATTGACTTATATTTCGCTTAATTTACATCAATTTATTTGAATTCTATAGAATTCAATTCCGTAGAATCCAATTAAATTCAGTAGAACCCAAATTAATTCCGTATAATCCCATTCAATTTAGTAGAAACCAATTTAATTTTGTTGATTTTATTTATATTTCGCTTAATTTACTGGCATTTATTTGAATTTGATAGAAATCGAATCTCTTCAATCCAGTTGAATACCGTCGAGTCCTTTCGAATTCCGTAAAGCTTATTTAAATTCAGCCTAATTTACTTAAATTTATTTAAATTCTACAGACTTCAATTTCGCTGAATTTACTTGAATTTAAGTGCATATAAAATCCGCAGAAATCACTTTAATTGCGTAAAATTTAATCAAATTCCGTAGAATCTACTGGATAATATTCTAAAAATGCAATCTTCTCGTAGAATTTGTTTAACCAGTTCATAAGTAGCAGGCAGGAGAAATCTTGATATGTTCCAACCAAATTTTCAACTTGTTTGTCTTAAAATAGCAATTTCGGCAACGATAAGCTGCGCCACATTCAGATTTAATATGAGATTGTAAAGAAAATGTATATTTGAAGCGACGAAGGCAGCGGCAGACGAGACGACCTGAAAAAAATACAAATTCATTAATTTAAGTTCGTGTGAGATAATTTCTGAAATCACAGAAGCTTCAACCAAAATCCAAAAGCACATTATAGACATGTTACAAAAAGTGAGGATCAAGTATACATTTTATTATACAAGTATAAAATCACTTAACATACATCAAAATAGAAAAATCCTTAGCAATAAAATCCGTTAGTAAGGTTTTAATTTTTTAAAAGATTTTATATTAGAATTATGTTTTTACCTATTGTTCTACAATAAGTAAATAAATTTAATTCATTGTCAAACTTTTTATTTACAAATATTGAAGTAGGAAAAAATCTCATATAATTCTTTTCATTTCTTTCTCCAAATGCATTCCTTTTTTGGCAACATTTTTCTTGTTTCTTGCCAAATTCCAAATTCTCCTGATTATCTCAGATCCATATTTCTCGATGAGGTTTCTGATTAACTCGAACACCTGCGAAAAATATTAACAATTAGTATAAGGAAATTGTGAAAACAATATGAGTAGAATATTCAAACGCACAAGAGTTTTTTAAAAAGAAAATTTAGAAGTTCTCCAAGAAAATATCTGGGTATAATTAAATATTTTATTTTCTTAATGACTCTCTTAGGAAACCCATGATCGAATATACTGAAATAATTTTGTGCAAAAATAGATTTCACAAGAAAAATAAAAGAAACTTTAATCAATTCTAAAAACAAGATTGAGAAAAACTGTCAAATAACTGAATAAAAGTTATTAAATTAAAATACCTTGAAAATTTTTCAAAGAATGTTATCCTGACGGACAACCAAATAAGAAACTAGTACAAACATTCCTTTCTAGACTTTATTTTGCTCTAAATAGAATACAAAGCCGGTTTACAAGCTCATTATAGAAAATAGAAGACATGTACCTAGCCTTTAAAAATGTAAACTGTATATCAAATACGCAGTTTGAACAAATCTGTTGGAATGAAAATGAAATGGTCATTCTGAATAACAGAATTGTGTACTTTATCAAAATGATACAGTGTTTCATTTAAAGAACAAGCGCAAGAAGCAAAATGATCTAGAAAGATAATCGTTATTTTTATAGCGTAATTAATAGTACTAATTCTCCATATAATATTAATACAAAAAACACAAATAATTGCCCGCTGGCAAATACATGAAGAAAAAATGTAATATTACAAGCTTTTTCCGTATACGAGGCGCTGAGTGGATATTGATGGTAATAGATAGTGATGCTCTGTACAGAAAAGTGATGAATGGACTTGTACTATATATGTATCATACTTATAGTGTGGGACAAGTTTGATAAATATTATCATAGACTCGAACTCCTTATATTTACGTGAATTATGTTCATAAATTAAGAATAAAATGAAATAATATCAGTGGTTACAAGCAGAAAAAGCGGCACTTCTCAGAATTGAGTTTGCTCACTTTTTATGAGAGGCCTGCTCAGCGAGGAGAAATGTCCTCAAAGGTTACATAATGAGTTTCCACTACCACTTCTCCCTGCCCATAATGGGAGGAGTAAACTGGAAATGGAAAAGTCAAAATTCCGATTTGAGTCGTTTAGATGAAAGTTCACAGAATTTCTCCTCGCTGAACAGCCCTGTTTCAAACGAACAGACAAGAATAAAAAGATCAAAAAATAAAAATGACAAAATCTATCAAAATCACTTACAAATATAAAATTGGCAGTATTTTCATTTGAGATTGAATCAATTCTTTTGGACGTTAACAACTCATTTTCAAAAGACTATTTTGCTGACAAGGTATTTTAAGGCAGAAGTACGGAGGAATACTTTCTCTCAAGAAAGTTTCCATACAACAAACAAACGCTTAAATTCGTTCGAGATAAAACAATTAAAAATTGCACCATTTGGTTTTCTCACATTCATTCAAAAATGTTCTTCATCACTCCCTCAAACAGAATTTTTGAGGGTGTTCCGTACTTCTAGATTCGGGAGATTTTAATATAATACTATAAAAAAATCATTCGCAGTTGGACAAACCCAGCGCCTCCTTTTTAGCCTAAAATCTAAATAGTATCAGAAGGCACTTAACAGAAGGCTCTCACATTTTAAAAATCTAGTCGCTATCATTATCTTTTACTTTTTTTTCGTGAAAACTGGAAATGTTTTTCGCCTAAAGTGCTATTGTCTTACAAATATGATAATACAATAAAAAAATTGAAAACTGAGATTAACGAATAACATAACTCCGTCTCGTCAAAAATAGGCTTAAAAATATGTTTAACATTAAACAAAATTTTCCTTCGCTCGAAATCGTCTAACATACAATGTTTTTTTTTTTGTAAATATAAAAAAATTGTAGAACTTCGCTTTGTTTTTATCGTTATATTAAATTTTCGGACACAATGAGTCAATAAATATCAAATAAATTTCCAATACCTAAAAAATACAGTTGTCTTAATTTCGATTGAATTTTGAAAAGCCAAAATATCGTTTTATCACATTTCGTAGAAATAATGTTCGTCCTTGTAAATTTTTTAATTTCATTTAACAAAACAACATAAATATCCTTTTCACTAAAATAATATCGAATAAAATTCTATAAGTTAAAAAATTGCAATTTGATGAATTTAGAAAAATTGGGCAAACAAAGTAAAAATTTACAAACTTTTTTCGTAAATTTGACTTTTTAAGAGGAAGTTGTAGATAACACAGCAATAAACATAATCGAGACTTCCTTTTTTCCATTACATTCTAATTAGATTAATTTTAAACTTCAAATTTTACCCATACCCAAGAACAGTGGAATTATTTTGTAGCCAATATCGCTGCTTTTAGCATTTTATAATCTTCTAATTAGGCATAATTATCAAGCGAGACTATAATGTCTTTAACCAATAATAAAGTTACAATATAGATGTTATCTCTTACAGTAATATCCTTCCAGTAATATAATTTCAGATAGCCAATTTACAATTCTAATTTTATTTATCAATGTTATATGACAGTATTGTAAAGGCACGTGTATAGAAAGCCGTATTTTTTTATCAAATATTTTCATACAAACATTTTTGAAAAAATTCTAGTCGTTTTAAAAAAGAGGTGCAACTGGAAGATGTATCTAATTATCCTGCCTTACTTACAATATTCTAATAATCTCCTTTTATATGATAACACTGATTAACAAACATGTGACATTTACGTTGCTTCCGTAGACTTTTTTTCGTGATGAATTCAAATTTGACTTTATTTTTTGCCCAGACTTCAGGTATTTAAGATTTTTTAATACCATTTTTTTTAAGAATAGCAAATCGTGCAGAATGAGAAGTCTATCAATAGTCTTAACTAAGCGTTAAACAATGTATCAAAATTTTGTTTAAAAAAATATTTGGATTTAAAAAAAATCTTAAAAATTGTATGCATAAGGAAAAAATAAAGCACGGATTTGAATTCAGCTTGAATAACTGTTACGGAAGGGAGACGTTCCAAATAATTAACACAAATCACATTTTGTTGACCAATGTAATTATTGGCGACACTTACAATTAAATTGTATCAATTTTTTAAACTTTTGACAAATCTTCGCTAACTCAATCGCCATTGGACGTTAAGGCCTCATTAGGCACTTTCGTTTTATTTTCTAACAATATAATAATATGATAAATCATTACAAATCCTATCCTACTTGATCCTTCTTTCTCTCACTGTAAATTCTAAAATATAATCTTATAGCAAAAATTGCTGCAAGTATTGAAAAGCTTTTTCTAGATATATTAAAATTAAGATAGTACTTTAAATGGCGTAGACATAAGCTAATCATGATTTGCAAACTTAATCTATTACAAGAGGTTTTTTACTTATAAATTATAAGTATGAGTAATTTTTGAAAATCTCGGAAGAAGAGATTTTCGATCAGATAAATATTGTCTAGAATATGGAACATTGGAGAACCCTGACACGTATGATAAAAAATGAATAATGAAAAAAGACCCAAGAGTACGAGTATTAATATTTTTTGTATATTTGAATATGTATATATGTATGTATGTACGTATGTATGTATATTCAGGTATTTGTATATTTCGGTGGTATCGAGGATATTTGCATCTAAGACTACTTAGCAATATAATACATTTGTATACAGCCCTAAGAAATCTCCTGCAGCAGACTCATCAAAAATGATGATTTTGATTCTTGGTCTATAGTAGAAACTGAAGCGTAAATATAGTAATAGGAACAATACTATAATAAATAAATATCACACTCGACTCTTGGAATTTTCATAATTAATGGATCCAACTTTGCGAAAAAAAGCTATCTACAACAGTTATGTGTAACAGTCTTGTGTTCTAAATCCAGCTTATAGATAGATTTAGTATGGAAATTATTGTGTTCATAATATCTAGCATTTGTTCCACCTATCAAGCTTAAAAAGTGGATTTTAATATAAAAATATAGCTAAATGCGGTATAGGAATCATCAGTTACGTGTATGACAGTCTGAGAATCACAAAATGTCTGTTTACATAAAAACTAGCTATCGGCTTTAAAGTAATAAAATAACTATTTGTATAGAAAAATATTTTACACTATATAAGTCTGCGTTGGAATTAAATCAAAGAGCCTTCTATGCTGGAACCAAAAATCTTCATTTTGAAAAATTGGTTTTAAAGTACATCAAGATAAAGATGAATAGAAAGATTTTTATTTCCAGCATCAAATTCTCATAATAAAATATAAATTCGCGAAAGGTGGATCCACTTGAAACTTGCTATTTTATTTATTTCTTATAAAAAAAGTCTTTATTTTTAAGACAACAATTAGTTAAACGTGTCTGGGAACTTCCAATTAAAAAAACATGAAGCAAACTTGACCAGAATTTGTTATGGAAGAGCTCCGATTGAACGGATGTTTTTAAAACTGACTCGGGGCGATTTTTATCCATACCATGATTATATTATGATATGTCTCATGGTCTTATCTTATTTTTTTACATGAAATTTCTATAAAAACTAAGCGGCACGATGAAAAAGAATTTTTTTCACTTAAAAACAACTTTTTAAATTTTTTTCGTTTATTACATCTTTTACTGAATTATTTAATTAAAAAGTGATCATCTGAGTTTAATTTAAAATTAGACCATGATGTATAATATACTATTCATCTAATACCAAAAAATAATACGATAACAAGTATCACTCATTGAATATAAATTTTTATAAAGCTATAAGCTCTAATCTCATCATTCTCTGTTCCATTTATCACAAATCTATTCCTTAATTACTCCAATTAGTAAAAATTAATAAGCAACGGTGATTTTACCTTTAATTACTTTAAAATATCATCAAAATATTTTCTAGAACTTCTTATTAATTTTTAACCATTGTGTCCTTTTAGAATCACCCATACGATTTTGAAAAATCGAAAATTCCCAAACCTAAAAATTGGTCATCGTGCCTGTTTTTTTGCTTGATTTTTTTTACTAATTTATTATTTTCTTCTAAAGTCAGAAAAATAGCATTATTCAAATAATGCTTCTTTCTATATAAAATTATCCATTTTTAGGCGCCTTAATGTCCCATCAATTTTTTTTCACTTTTTAATGCTAAAATTTCGGCAATTTTTATTTATACTAAAGAGTACAAGTTTTTTGTCGAATAATTTTTGATACAGTAATTCTAAAATTGATCGGCTAAGTTAAAAATAAGTCTATATAAATAAACAATGGAAAAACAGAAAAATAAGTTCTGTTACATTCAAGATCTTCTAAAAAAATTTGTTTTCTAACGCCATAAAAGTCAAAAATTGATGGAATTTTAGCACTAAATGGTGTAATATTGTTAGAATTTTTCGATTTAAACCATTAATTTTACTTCAAATTTTGAAGTGAACAAATATTTTATAGAGCTTATATTCAAAATCTTTCTTGTTTCGATAAAAGCTTTTTTTGACTACATATATTCTTAAAAATCTTTAAAAATTACTAGTATAATAAATATGCAAGGATAATAATTAGCCTTAATTAAATTAAGTGTTTCACTTTATTTTAAAATAAAGACCAATTATTACCCTTACAATGTTTTTATCTGCCCCGAGCGAAAAACCAAGATATTTTTCTCACATAAATCGGTTTCTCCATCAAGAAACAGCCTATGATAAAAAATAATAGAAAACATCACTTAAAATATAAAAATCGAAGCTGATGTTTTTAAGGATGCTTGCCTCATATACTCAAACTCACAATTAATCAACCTATATGACGATAAATTAATAATAAAATCAGTCATTTAAAAAATTAATTTTGAGTTTGACTCTACAAGCCCTACATCATTAAATTTTCTAGTTCATATACTCTTCAATGTACCCATTTTCTCATCAGCATACTAATTATTATTATATTTATCAGCAATAAGAAATGTTTTCATGATCACGATAGAAGTTACCAATCTCGAACAAAAATTTCTTTCTTTTCTCCAGCATTTCCCAAACTTTTTTCGCACTTTCTGGAATGCGATAGATTTATAACTCTGCATCTTATCCCAATACCCATTTTTAGAAACTCAGAACAGTTTCGGACAAATTAAAATTTGTTAAAATATTAATAAATTGAATTTTACTAGATTACATTAGCGTCACTAGTTTATGACGAGAAGATTAAAAAAAGATAGCAAGAAAGTTGAGCCAGTTTTTCATCATTTGATTTTTTGGACGATGGTCCATTCCACCCCAGCTACCTGTATACCGTCCCCCACTACGCGGCTTCCCCTCACACCGTCGAGCTGCTGCCCACTGAGCTTGTTCAGCGGGAGTGCCTTTTCCAGTAGTAGTGGGGGAACGGTACACAGGTAGCTGGCGCGGAATAGTCATCTGTCGGATTTTTTGTAACAGGCCTTCATCTCATAAGATTGAAAGGAACATCCGTTACAGGTAAAGGAAAGTAGCCTTCTATTCGCATCGAGGTGCCTGCCTCGGATGCCGCGGCTCGGGTGGCATCCCCCTGCCGTAGGCAATAGTTTGGGAATTGCTGCGCTTATTCAACCAGTTCCTGCTGGAAAAGCTTCTCTTTGTGCATTCGCTCCATGTGACGAGCAATGTGCATTTTCTGTTTTGCCCTGTAATTACAATGTGGGCAGGCAAATGCAGGTGGTTTTCCACATTCCCATTTCTGATGATTTCTGAGGCTACTTTTCAATTTGTAAACTCTGCTGCAGGCCTGGCAGCTGAAACCCCCTTCAGAATTTGATGACGGTGAATTCAGACCTTTACCCAGACTCGATCCAGGTCGCCACATGATGGAAGGAACTGCACTCCATCTTTGAATAGCTGCTGCCCATTTTAATCCTGTGAGACTCAGATCCTCGGCTGGAACACAAGTTTCTAGTTTTAATCAATTATTCACCAATTTTTTTATTTTTAGGGAGATGATAATTAAAAATTATGTAAGTCAAAATTTAATCTACCAAATTTCTATTCCAGAAAGATCAGAACGAATTTTATATCAAGCCTAGAATTTATTTTCTGCAAGTGAGGAGACCATAGAAAAATAATTTTCTTCTGAAAATGAACGTGTTTTTAGTCTTGTTCTGAAAGTAGTCGTTTACACAACAGAATGTGGGAGAACGCACGCGCATCCACGCAGGACAATAATGAGTCCATAATATCTCTAGGTGTATCATGGGCTTCAAATCGTACTGTGCGCATGCGCATTCGCATTCACCCTGGTAATATTAGGGCCTAAGTCATACAATTATTACATAAAGTATCGCGTGCACCAAGGAGGAAAACTTCTTTTAATCCTCCTAATTACACGATGTACGCTTATTTTATCATGATTCACTTGAATTTCGAAATTATAAACTTTTTTTATTAAAGTATAGATTGTTAAGGAGCACTCGACTTCAAAAAAATAAAATATAAAAGTGGAACAATTTCGATTCAGATTTTTGATTAAGTCCTGTAAAAAATACCACATTAGAAGCACAAGATCAATTTTGGATGATGGAAAGATAAGACGGTTTGGTATAAACTGTTTTTATATTGTTCTTTTTTCTTGTATTTTATTTTTTAAATTGAACTTCTCAAATCATTTCCCGCCTTTATTTACATTACATCAAGAAAGTAAAAAATATCTGATTTCAAAAAACCTCTTATTTTTCTGTTGCACTTTTGTGGATTTTATTATTGACAGTAAAACGCAATATTTTTTATGGAACTTCGACGCTAAATAAAAATAAAATTATGCAAGTATATAGGCCAACAGTCCACTTCTTAATTTTAATTTTTGATTTAAAATTAAGACTTGATTAGCCAATCTGGTAACAAGAATATAAAATCCATTATTTCACTAAAGATAGAAAAGAATAAAATATTTCTACGATGCAGAGTTTTTATAATGCATTAGTGTTCATGCTATCTTCCTACTTCATAAATTAAATTTCAAAAAAGGCTAAACAAATTTATTAATTCTAAAGTAAGAAAGAAAGACAGTAACCTATGAAAACCAGATCTAGGTAGAAATTTCATGAGCATTCATAACTAGCAAATAAATTTTTAGGAAAATAAATGTTTATCATTAGGATTAATATTTTTTCTTCATTATTTTATTATACTGAGCACATAAATTAAATTAAAAATACTCCCATGCAACCCTCGACGCAATCCAAAAAAGATAAATTTAGAGTATAGAAAGTAAAAACTTAAAACATAAAAAGATCATCCTAGAATAAATAAAAAATAAAAATATACAAAAAAGCTGATTGATCATATATGTAATAAATATAACGTTCGGAGATATTTCTTATTCAGTAGAACTGACAGCATCAATACATTTTTTGTTCATTCATTTTTCTTTTTCATTTGTTCTTAAATAAAAATGTACCTCGCGTAAACAGCGACAATAAATATTATTTGTTGAAATGCAAATTTTCTCTTCTTAAAATCTTCTTCGATACCGAGTTTGTCCTTCTGACTACCTCAATCGAATTCTCAATTTTTAATTTTTCAGTACATTTGAATTCCTAGCTTTTATCGATTTCCTCAATGCGCCATCTGAAAAAATAATTGTAGATTTATTTATGTTCTACTTGTAATTATTGGAAAAAATTTAAAAAAAAAACATGTTTATAAATCATACATTAGGCAACAAGTATATATAAATTTGGAGTAAATTCAAAGACATTTAATAGCTCAAGAATTTACATATTTTTTATATATTCATTGTCAATAACAAAAAAATGTTCAGTTAATTAATAACAAAACTATTACAATATAAACCTTTGATTAAATATAAAATCATAAATACGCAAACAGTTTTTTTCTTCAAGATACACATTAAACAAGTTAAAACTAAAATTTTAATAACATTTGTTAGAAAATAAATTGTTAAGAATCCTAACAACACATTAATAAAAAAATCACACAGTCGAAATGCAATTTCTGTTTTATTATCCACTAACTGTTTAGACAAGTTACTTTTTCCTTATAAATATCAAAAGCACATGTTAGCCGATTTATGTATATACTTATATCTATAATACACTAAAATATATTTTATCCTAGTTTAAGTTACAAATAATTTAAAAAAACAAATAATAATTCAAAAAATGAATTTAAAAAATAACTAAGCCAATTAAAATATTTTTAATGAAATTGTAAATAACAATAAAAATGACATAACAAATGCCCTTGCCATTGGCAATTTTTATAAATGAACATAATAAATAGATACTAATACATGATATATAACTAATCTAATCAGCTTATCTTAACCTTAATACAATTTTTAATTGTAAACTGGAATTTCAATCTACATAATAAAACATGTGATTAGAAAAAATGTCGACATAAATATGATGAGTACTATGGTTTACATACAAAAATTATTATACAAAGATTACATATTCTCAGAAAAATTAATGCACACCTGATAAATTTTAGGATAATAAATAAAATTTGTATAATAATATTTTGTAATGGCCGATTAAATTGTCTTAAAATTAAAGTGGTATTTAAATGCCACATAAAATAACATCTGCCTATTAAAAGTCAATCTTGACTTTAAAAGCTGACTAAAGAAGTTATGAAACTGAATTTATTAATTTGATATTTTATAAAAGTAATACTTATGATTTTACCTTTAAAATCCTAAACATCACATTTGCAAAATATAAAATTAATAATTTAATTTTTCCAGCTGCTGATACCACCTCTCATAGATAATGTGCATTTAAAAACTAATTGCTGATTTTGGACGCAATTTGCGATGGGGTTAACAATCAAATATTGAGTGTAAATTAGAGTCATCTACTGAAGGGAAATTAACAACATTTCCCATATTTGCTACATTTGTTTTGTGTAAATTTTGCAAATGTCTCGTCAAATGATGTTTTCTCATGAACCGCTGCAAACAAATCATGCATTGAAATGCTGGAAGAGTTCCACATTCTTTTTCATGTCTTCGCCATGAACGCTTCCTTCTATATAAGTTCCCGCACTTCACACACGTGAATTTCCCCCCAGGTTTGGCAATTGGGGCTCTTCGAGTTCTGCGTCTTGTAGTCCTCTCCAAGTTTTCAATTTTTACTCTCCTTTCTAGTAGAGGCAAATCTTCGACCTCATCGATCGTGTAATCGTAATCTGGAAAAGAAAATTGTTAGTTTAGCTGTGTTCTGAGTATATTATTACTACTGAAATTTTTACTACAAAAAACTACAACTCACATCCAAAGACATCTTTTTTAACGAATGAAAATTTCGAAAATATCCGAATCGATGAAATTGATTCAAAAGAATTCTCGAATTCATTTTTATTGCATCTTTTTGTACCAAAAATTAATTTGTATTTTAGAAATAAACGTCGAAAGCACATCAATGGAAATATATTTATTAAAAGAATTTTACATGCTTCATCAGCTACTCTATTTCTATATTTTTTATTACCTCTTGTTTCCATTAATACCTGATTTTATTTCCGCTTTGCTGAAGTCCTTCTGTCGTTAACTGTAAATAGCTACAAAAAAAATTTATTTTTGCAAACAAATAAAGATAGTTTATATTAACAGAATCGCTTTAATTTCATCAAATATCATACATTGAATAGACATATATATCATTTCAGGTAACTTTGACTTTTTATCAAAATATTGCCGCATTTTTCCCTTTTGATAAATTCTATAAAATTTCTAATAGTTGATCACTTGTAATTAAATATTTGGCTGAATAGCAATGAGGGTCGAGAATTAGGATTCCTGTTTATCTCTTTATGTTTGCCAGTTTCTGAAAGTAGAATGTAAATTTGTTATAACTAATAAATAAAAAGGAGATTAGAGTCACTGAGAAGTGAGCTGACGAGCGCAGCTTGGTTCTCAAATGCGGTTCTCCACATGTGAGAGCCGAGCTGTTTTCATGTGAGAGCCGAGCTGCCCTTGTCAGCTAACTTTACAGTGGCTTTAGCTTACAACTCACCTATTATTTCTACAATATTTTTGCTCATGCCTCAAAATATTTGACTTTCTTCTAGATTTGTAATCACAATATTGACAAAAAAAAGTGGGCATTATTCCACAATCCATCACCTGATGGTATTTTAACGCAGCCACTGATTTGTAAGTTTTGAAACATTTCAGGCAAGGATATTTTTTGTTACCATGACGTAAAGTACCGTAGTAATATCCTGAATCTGCAAAATAAATCCAAATATATTAATATTAGTTACTCGAATAAAAAATCAGCAGAACATTTAAATTGTGTGTTTTCAAAAGTTCCACAAAAAAGAAAACAACACAAAATGAAAGGACTAAATGGAAATTAAAACTTATCTTCAATGGAAGTAATAAATTCCCTGCCTGTTTTTTTCTCTCTTCTTTATTTTAATCTTTTTCAATCATTGAGCAAAAAAATTTTATAACAAAAATTTAACCATGTTTTAATTAAAATATAAGAAAAATGACAGGAAACAGGAATATAAACAATTAAAAAGAAGGAAAACTGGTTGGATGTAAAGATTGAAAAAACGTTCAGAAAATATCCCTCAACAATGTAGCTTTTATTAATAAAAACAATCATCATAAGATAACGATAATATTAAATACCCAACGTATATAATTCTACCTTAACCCGGGAATATACACGAAATCGTGTACAAAAATCTCTCATAAGAAATAATAAATATAATAGAATGGAAGTTATAAAAAATGTTCATTCAAAGAATATAATAATAAAATAAAATTATAAAGAATATCGAAGCTTATTGTAAATTGAAGTTTGGTTTGTAATAATGGAAAACGGACACTGAAATGAGTATAAACTATTTTAAATATTAGAGTCACATGTCAACATTGTTGTAAAATACTGACATAAAAATACTGATTTCACGACCAATCGTGAATGCTTCTGTATAATTTGTATTGTCTATAATATCGCTTTTAACATTAGCTGTATACACAATTTAAATGAGTCTTAAAAATTACCCTACTCCTTTCAAAAGTACAAAGTGCTTTTTAATAAACGAAAGAGTGAATTGATTATTTGTGATTCATTTTTAATGCTTAAAACTATTAAGATAACGAGATAATGTTCATTTGCTTATGGAATGTTTTTAAAAATAATTTTCAGTTTTTTATATTCCTAATAATCTCCTCTTCGTTATAAAAATAAAACTTTTTAGTCTGACGCTTTAAATTTAAGAGCATTTCAATATCCAGCTTGAAGAAAACACAGAAAAAATATAAGTAAAATTTCAATTGAATAAATATATTTATATATTTATACATTTTGTTAAAAATTTGAGAACTTTTAAAACTGACTTTTTTCTGTGCTAAAATTCAATGCTTGGTGGTTTGAAAATTTATAAAATTACCCGTGTTGGGAAATACCTCAAAAGAAGAAACTGGTTATACAGTTTTTGCGTGACTTATTTTAATATTTTTTTTTTACGGAAACAAAGTTTCAAAAATGAAGAGTTTGGAAACTTCAGATTTTAAATTTTGTAAATCTTCTACCTATAATTAAAAGCATCTAGTAAATTATTAAGACAAATATAACAAATTAGGTTATTATGCGTTCAATTAAAAACAAAAAAGTTTGTTTCAATGAAACAAATATTGATCTTTTTGCATTAAAATATATAAAATTGACTATACTATAGTGATTTTTTTAAAATAAAAATATAACTAAAATAATGGTTAAATAAATTGATATCGATTTACCAGCTATCCAAGTTTTTGTTGGAATAAAATATATTTGCCTTTGTACTCTTATGCATCCTTATATAAATAAAAAGTAGCAAGCTTTCAGATTCGAAAAATTAAGTAATAAGAAAGTTAGTTAAAGCGCAACTTTTTCATTAAATTCGTTACTTTTAATGAGTTACTCCCAAACACAGGAAATTTGAAATAATTTTCACTGATTTCATCTTATATATTAAAGGACGTTTCATGGTTTTACAACTATTAAGGCAAGTAATAAGCAATAAATAATAAGTTGCCTTGCTTAACCAAATTAAATCCACACCATGGTTGACTTAAAAAACCCATAGATTATTTCTATAAATATTTTAGCTAGTTTGTAGTATTTTTTTTTTAATTTGGAAAGGTTCATCCCTTAATTTTTTATCATGGTCCCGCAAATAAAATAATTAAATTTAATCTTAAACGTGGATTCAAAATATCCAGTCAGGATAAAAATAAATGGTCAATTGGTTCATTCTTTTTTAAATCGAATAAACGTGAAATTTGACCCCCTCCGATAAAAAAAATTATTTAAGTTTCACAGATTAAACACAAAATTTTTTGTCCAGTAATTTGAGGCTTACCTGCAAATTCTCAAAAAATGGCACACATTTGTTTCAAAATGCATTATTTGGCGAACGAGCGTAGGTATTTAGAATTATTTTTTTTTCTATGTGAAAATTCTTGCTCCTTTAATTGATTGCAAAAAAGTAAAATATTTTAAAAACTGACAAAATGGCGTAACGCGCTACTTTGCAAAATCGGTCTTTAGCGATATGTTTCCTCCTTTAATAGAAAAAAAAGAAAATTAAAAAACAAAATCTCCCAAACTCAGCGCCCACAAAACTGAAATTTCAAATTTACAAAAATAGTAAACTGCCAAATTTTCAAATTCCCGAATATAGTAAAGTTCACATTTTGAAATTCTCGAATATAGTAAATTGCCAAATTTTCAAATTTCCGAAAGTAGTTAATAATTGCCGAAATTTTAAATTCACGAAGATAGTAAATTTTCGAGATGACAAATTCCTGAAAATATTAATTTTCCGAATTTGCAAACCCCCAAAAAATGTTTTTTTTTTGTTATAATAATATTTTATTTTATATGTGGTCTTTCTTTTTAAGTGAATTATTAATCCAGCCTTTTTTGGGAATTTGTAAATCTCGAAATTGACTAATTTTGGGAATATTAAGTTTGAGGAATTGGACAATATTGGGAATCTCAAAATTCGTATTTTTAAATTTTGAGAATAAACATTTTCGGCAGTTTTACATTTTGATTATTTTCTACATTCGAGAATTTAAAAAGTCGGCAAAATTATGCCGTCCCCTTAACCATTCTTAAGGCCAGGAAAATTTTATGGAAATAAAATTTGTGTCTCACAAACATTTTTTTGTGCCTTTCGTAGTTTTCGAGAAAAAAGCGAAAATTTGATTTATTACAAATAATTTTGTCTAATATGAAGCCATATAATAATATTACCATGAATTTTCTAGAAACAAAATTGAAAAAAATGTGTTTCTGAGAAAATCCATTTTTAAGAATTACAAACAAAAAAAACATCCTGAATACCTACGCTCGTTCGGAAAATACTGCATTTCAAAAAAAATTGCATTTAATTTTCGATAATTCGCCGATAATCTTGGAATGACTAACAATTTAAAAAAATTAATGAAATTGTGAAATACATGTTCCTTTATTTAAACTGCTGCATGATTTAAAATTAAATTGATCTCATAATCTTAAGGTAAAATATATAAAATAAAGTTACAGATTTCGAAAAGAAGCATTTTTTCGATATGCTCTAGATATGCTTTTTAGATATGCCTCATACTTTTTCACATTTATATTGATTTATTTGTATTTATTCGTGTGTTAAAGAAATAGGAATTAAAAGCTGATGTTGCAAATAACTTTTAATTTTGCCCTAGCGGACCGGGTGAACCGCTCGGTCACGCGTCACCGTTCAGTTCACGCGGACCGCTAGGGGTTTTTCCCCATAAAATGCACAAGAATCCAGAATTATGCTTCAATAAAATCAAAAAGGGGCCAGATTTCAAGGTCATGCGATTTTTTATTAAAAAAATGACCAGTATTTTCGCCTCTAATTTTCAGCTGGAAGATTATCGTCAAGTTCGCCTTTATTGTGATGTCGTTTATAATGTACAGTAAGGTTCCCACGTTGTCTTGCTTTGTATGGACACTCAGGGCACTGAAACGAAGGAGGTTTTCCTCCACATTCCACCATTTCATGACGACGCATCGTACTTTTCCATCGATATCCTTTACCACAAAATTTGCATCTGAAAAGCCGTTGATCCTCTGAGATTCCTGCAAAAAGTGTACTTCGATTCCTCGGTTGTGGCAAAACCTCAAACGATTCTGGAAAAACGACCTCTCGTGATGATCGATCATTGCTTTCAAAATTGTTGTTGCTGCTGCTGTTGCTATCAGAATCAACACTGCGATGATCCCGACTTGAATTTAAGATATGCTGTTCTAAAGCACTTTTTAATGATGCCAAAGGCTTTTTCTTTGACACCTGCTTGTATTCCGAACGCAGCAATGATATGAGAGCTCGGGGTCCTGAAACAGTGAATCAGAAAAAGGCAAAGGAACCAAATTAAAAATAAGGCCAACCAAAGAGAACTTAAAAAAATTCGGAATTTTTTTTTTGGGAAGTAGGGGGAGGGCTTTGGATTACAAACTGATGGATTTAAAAAAAAAAACTAATTGCATTGCTAAAATTAAACCATAACCAGCCAGCATTACCCCAGATAGAAAAATTAGAGGGAAAATGATAATTTTGTTAAGAAAGGAAGATTGGTAAACCCAGAAGGAAAAAAATTAGATAACTAAATAGTATATTATGCATTAAGAAGGAAAAGTGGGACTTTTTCGACGAGTGAAAAATACAAGAGTCGTAAAAAGTTCCCTCCCCCTTGGTGCATACGATGTTTTTTTTATAACAAATGCAAGATTTCAGACATGATTGGAATACCGGTAAGGCTTCCGCTTATAAGTAGGAATTTTAGAAACTTTCTTTTTACTTTAATAAAAATTTTGGGTAACTACGGAAATGTTTGAAATTTTGAAACTGGAAAATTGTTATAATTTTTAAAATTTTATTTAAAATATTGTACATTTTAAACCAATTGAAAAATTTATCAAATTTCCAGGTATCAAAAATCAAAGAAAAACTTTCAGTTCTAAAATTTCCTAAATTTATATTAAAATAAAAATGAAGTTTCGAAAATCTGTCACTGTTTCTGCTCATAGGAAATTTATTTCAATTTTCATATGAATTACGGAACTTGAGAAAATTTTTGAAATATTGCGAAAAGTTGCAATCTCTTTTTAAAATTACATTTTTTAATTTAAAAATTGGTTAAATTATCTAAATTTAACAAATTTAGAATATTCTTAATTTCCAAAATTTCCAGAATTTTCATACTTTTTTAAATTTCCTAAACTTACATTAAAATAAAAATAAAGTTTCTAAAATCCCTCACGGTATTTTCTCTGGAAAATTCTGTGGAAAATCGTTGCATAATTTTTTTTTTAATGTTCTAAATTTCATTTATTTTGAAATTTTTAAAAATGCTTTATGCGTTCTTATATTTAAAAAATGTTAGCATTCCAAAAAAAAATTTAAATGTTCTAAATATAAAAATATGAATGTCAAATTTGTTTTAAATTTTCAAGTTTTAAAAATATTTTCTAAATTTCTAAATTCACACATATAAAAAAATGCTTGAAATTTCACAAATTTTATACATTTTTGAAATTTCTGCAATTATCCAAAGTTTTCTAAATTTTCTTAATTTGGAAACTTTATTTTGACCTTAAGATAAAGTCAGAGAATATTAGAAAGTTTTGATAATTATGTAATTTCTTGCGATTTTAAAACTGGAAAATCTTTGCAAATTTTTGAAATTCTTAAATTAAAAAAAACTAAATGTTATAATTTTCATAAATATTAAACATTCCAAAAAATATTAAATATCTAAAACTTCTATGTCTCAGTAAATTTCCTAAAATCATATTCAAATAAAAATACAATTTCCAACATTTCTCCATATAGGCAAAAACAGGGCCTCTGTCCAAAGTTTGAAAATTTTTGAAATTTTTGAAACTTTGAAACTAAAAAATGTTAAAAATGACGGAAAATCCGACGTTTGAAATAATTTCCGAAATGATCTTTTTGACGGCCCAAAATGTGGGCTTTTAGATATATTATTTAATTATTTTCATTATTCACTTTTGACGTCTCACTTTTGATCCCTAGGGATCAAAAGCATTAAAAGGAATGAAATCATGCATGTGTTATGGGAAATATATTTTTCACTTTATCCCGTTACCTCATAATCAGTGATTACTTTTTACAGTATTTTCGAATTGGATATGTACAGAGAGACCATTACCAGTCTATTTCGATAACTCTAAAGGTAAAAAATCAGGAAAAAAGTACTGTTTCTTATTTTCTCTTTAAATAAATCTCTCAAGCTTTCTTTAAGAATTACTTTTTCAAGGTATAATACATTCATCACTTTATTACAACAATATAATGGAAGTCTAAAGATTTTAAGATAGTTGCAAACTATGAATCTTCAACTAGAACAAATTGATTTTATGCTTAGTTCTAACATGAATTTGCAGACTGTATTTTCTTTTTGCACTATAGTTGCAAAAGGGACATCGAAAACCAGGCAATTTTCCGCACTCAAATCGAATATGACGACTCAAAGATGACTTCAGGTTGTAGGATCTAAAGCAATCACTGCATAAAAAATTTCGTCGGTGTCTTGGATCCAAAAGTTGCCCTAGAAAAAAAGGTATTTTGTTAGTATGGAAAATAAGAAATTATAATGTTATATAAATAAAAAAGTAAATAAATATTAGCTCACATATTTTTTTGGAGGATTTCTAAATCTTTTAAGGACATCGAAGCTCATTAGATGATAATAAAAATAAAAAATGGTTTAGAGATGCTGCATAATATCAAACTAAATTAAACATTAACATTTACAGGTATAAAATATAATTAATAAAATATGTATACTTAATGTTAAAACACAATGACAACATTAGACTCCAGAGCGTTAAAAATAATTTGGAATTCCTACAACAAATTTTGATTATATTAAAAATTCCTTATTTTTAAAGCTGATACAATATCCTTGGATTTATCATATTATTTTATAGTAATAGATCAAGAAAATCAAATTCTGAATTTCTTACACTGAGATACGATTTGTATAGCCAGCGCGCTTCGAGTGTGGCTGCTACGCCAAACGTGAAGTTAGCGACTTTACTGCGTTAACCGCTTGGTAGCCGTACTAAAGAAGAACGGGAGGGGGACAAACGGCACGTATGGTTTGCGCGCTCTTAGACTGCACACTGGCTGTGATTTTTTAAGCACGGCTAGCCAGAGGGTTATTGATGCGTATGAGACGGTATTGGCTAACCTCTCCGAGTCGCTCGCTGGCGGCACAAAGTTGCGCGGCCACTACGCTTTTTCCGAGCTACCTACTACCATAGCATGATGGCGCGGGCGGTACAACCTCTCTCTCAGTGTAGATGTTCTAAAATGCAGTATCCCCCAATTCTTTAAAGATAGGGGAAAAAATTAAAATTTTCAACCTTGCCTGAAAATAATAAAGAAATAATGAGACAAATTTATCCAAAAAAATTATAAAATAAAATAAAAAATGAAACATCTCACACAATATAGTGAAAGCGCTTTAACATTTCTTGTGATTAAATTTGTAGTAACTGCAGATTACAAATACATTATATTTGAATACAAAAAATCCTGATATGATATGGGTCAAAAACTAGACAACAATTATTTATGAAGAAAAGCAGATTATTAATAATTATTACGCTAAAACAGACACAAATAAAAATGTTCTCTGGATGTTGGTTGGACTTAATTTAAAAAATTATTTTCTCTTCCCCTTCTTTTAGCGGAAGCCGAAAAAAAATTTACGGAAATATTGTTATCGAAAATATTTTTCTGTAAATTGAAATTAGAAATAAACAATATTTTTAGTTTGCAATACAATAATAGTGTCAAGGAAAACAAAAATGACACAAAAGTTGTTAGTAATGGTATTTTATTTTATCATGGAATGCTTATCTGTAAAAAAATATCAAAAAGAAAAAAAATTGGTTCGAATAACTCAAAATATAAAATAAACCCAAAATATACAAACTCGCAAGTAATTATAATCTCATCACGCCTATTCGAACTTAATCGCTGTCATTTTCAATGACTTCATCACAAAATAGAGAATATTCATTTTCTTTTCCCTCGTCGATTTCCTTCTCTAATTCAGATTCTTTCTCAAATTGGAAATTGTTCATTGTCTGTGTACTTTTTCTTGAAATTAGTTTTTCCCTCACCTCAAAATTTTTTACAACTCCGATCTCTTCTTCCTCGAACCCTTTCTTCTGAAGATTAATAGTTTCTTCTAAATAAATTTCTTCATTATCGAAAAATTGTTTCTCCAGATTATACTGCAGTTTTTCTTCTTCGGAAAAGTTAATATTGGAAAGGAAATTCGGAAAATTAATATTATTTTCCACTGGAATTATACTTATTGGTAGAAAAGGTGAAACGGTGCCCACTTCTTTTATGAGAGGAAGTTTTTGTTTGAGAACTGTTATAGATTCCATAACTTTGTTCACTCTGGATTCCAATTTTGATTCCTCAGATGATTTCAGATGATGGTACTTTTTTGGAAAATTTTGTCCACAACTGCAACGATTTGATCCACTGAAGTAATTTTTTTTTAAGAGATCACTTTTTTGAAGACGAAACGCTTCTGGACATTTCCAAAAATGAGTTTTATTTATTCTTACAGACTCATTTTCCACGGGAGATCCTACTGAAAAATATATATGTTAATTAAATTTCAATTAATGGTCATATTATAATATTTTATTCGGATGGTTATAATTATTCGAATGTTCTTAAAAATAAATGATGAGTTAAGATGAAATAATTCGCTTTTCTATCCCTGAAAGTTTGCAAATTATTTTCAGAAATAATTTTAAACAAAAATGAATGAATGAAAGTTTCTCTGATTGAAACTGAACCAAGTTTCTGTAAAGATCTTAGTAAAAAAAAATTGTCTTCAATAAAACTTCAATTATCGTATGAATACCTTAGGGTAATAAATTTTATTTTGTAAGATTATAATGCCAAATAACATTAAGGAAATGGAGGCGACGATCTTAAATTAAATTTTGAATTTCTTGTATAAGGAATACAATCAATGTCATATTAAAAGATATTAGTAATTTTCCTCTTCTTCTAAAGGGTTATCATACTCCACAACCAGATCTTCTTCGGCTTCCATTTTCAAATTTACTTCTTCGAACTGAACTTCCGGAATTTTCTTCTGAGTTCGTCGATTTTCTACTCGAAGTACCTTATTTATTTTGGGAAATATTTTCTCTGGATTGTCCTTTTGATGAGAAGATTTTTTTTTGATACTAAAAGAAGATGCTGCACTCTGGCCTATTGTTTTATTTATACTCATGAAAGCAAGTTTAAAGGAATTCACGTTTTGATTTTTCTCAACTGCATCATTGTGGATTTCGATACTTCCTGTTTCAGGAAGATTTAAGATACGACCAATATGGTTTTTCTTTGGTTCCTTGGTTTTTTTTGAAAATTTTCTCATGAAGATCATCCCTGGAACGTTCGAAACTGTGTGGTGCTGAAGATTTTGCGTGGAAGTTCCTCGTTTTTCAGCAGTGATTTTTCGTGACGCCGATTTTTGTGATGCCAATTTTTGTGATGCCGATTTTTGTGAACAATTACCTTTTTTCAAACGTGTGGAAGAAAATCGCTCAAGGTTTCTTATAGGAACGGTTTCTCTTAAAACAGCTTTCTTTCGAGCGATCTTGTTTTCCTTTAAAGTTCCTGAAACAAAATATTAATGTTAATTAAAACGAAGGCTCCTAAAAGTTTAAATATAATATTTCAACGTGTTTCAAATCATATTGGTATATTTAAAGTAGCGAATAGTCGAGGAATACAGGGCGGATAAATAGTTTTACAGAAATTAATTTATATATTCAATTTTATTTTTCCATTTATATATAATTAAAATAAGTAATAAGTGTAAAATGAGTATTTGTATAATGAGATTTCTATAACTAACGAAGAAAAATAAAAAATACAGACAAAATAAGGTACATATTAGTTTTTCATTTAAAATCCCTGCGCCGGAGAGCACTGAATTGTTAACTATGTAAAATGAGATCGAGTATTGTAATGAAAATGTATAATTTAAAAAAATTGTTTAACATGAATAATTAAATATATATATATACAATATATAATACGTTCAATGACTATTGAATGTTACAAAACCCGATCTAAAGATTAACTCTATAATAATACTCTTGGCCTGAAAATTAACACAATATAATTAACCAAAATATATTTAACACGAGTTGAATGACTGGTTGGCTAAATGATGTCTTTTTTTATGGTTATCCATACACCACTTGTGTGGACTTTTATAAGGACAAAGTTCACAAGAAAATTTGGGTTTTGCGTTGACACACTCAAATTTTCGATGTCTCCAAAGGCTTCTCTGCACAGCATAAATCTTTCCACAATCACAGCAGACGAAACTGTTCTTTTTCCTTGTTTCCAAAACAGTTCCTTGCAAGTAGGGAATTTCATTGCTGAGGCCGTTTCTGGATGAATATTCAGCTGACGAATTGTAGCCCCAAAATTCATCTGAAACAATTACAAAAAAAAATATTAGAAAAAGAAACATTCTTCTTGAGGGATTTCAAGAGTATATTGCTGCCTTTTTACATATATACTTTTTATTTATTGTAAAAAATATAACTGTATCTCGGGTATTGTGCTAATTAGTACTATAGATTTTTTTCTTTTTAAATTAGAAATTTTATTTTTTAAACTATTTCATTACAAAAATTATTCTACATAATAGTGTCACGCACATTTTTTAAATATTGCAAACGAAATTCTTACCTCAGTATCTAATTGATCAGAGAATAGATGCAAAATTGCACTTTTTGTTCATTAGAAAAATTGTTTTACAAAATTGTTCATTGGGATATCCTAAAACGCCCCGACATTTTTTCTTTCAATTCCAAAAATTAATTAATGATAAAAAACGTTCTATTTGATGAAAAAATAAATGCATATTTTTGTTTTAATTAGAGAAAAGTTTGAATTGCATTCCTGTCAACAAAATTGCCCTAAAATATTTCAAACGCACCAGACGCTAAGGGAAAAAATTTGAACCAATCAGAACAAAAATACTACCCTCAATCGTGGAAAACTATCCTTTATAGGGGTTAAATTTAAAAAAATAGATTTCTCACATTCCTATACTTTATATTTTATATTATTTATATTATTATAGCATCTAAGTATCTTAGGAATAGCGTGTTAAATTTTGATATTTCAACCCCTATTTATGGTAGTTTTGCACACTTAGGGGTAGTATTTTTTTTATTATCGGGTCAAGCTTTATCACAGCGTTTAATGTTATAAGTTTTATTTCAAATAAAATATTATTATTTCTACTTTAAATTAACTAATTTATAGTTTTTACGTTTAAACTTTTTAAAATTAAACAAAAAATTCATTTTTTCTCCAAATAAAACAAGTTTAGGGGGTAAGTGATAAAAAACACTTGGTTTTTTAGAACCTCCTATTGTGCTTGTTATTTCTTATTTCCCAAAAGACATTGATACTCCTTTTTACACATAATATTTATATATATTTTTCAATGTATGGGTGAAAAGAGTAGGGGCAGAAAGAATTAGGACTATGGAGAAAAGTAAGAGGTAAAAGATGAAAGGTCACAGGTCAAATATCATACGTGAAATGTTAAAGGTCAAATATTAATCTTAAAAGATAATAGGTTACAAGGCTGAGGTTATATGTTATGCCCCAGGGTCAATAGTAAAATTATTGGTTAAAGTTCAAAGGTCCCAGGTACTGCGAGAGGTCAAAGTTCAGGCATGCAATTTTTTTATCAACAATATTGCGGACGCAGATTACACAGTTTTGATTCCTACTTAACCAACAAAATAATTTTAAAAATTGTACATCATGCGAATCTCTCATTTTTCTAATTATCACGATTTTTTGGAACAATGAAAAACAGCCGAAGAATATTGCAGAATTTTTTGAATTTTATTTTTTAAAGCATAAGCATCAAATTAAATTTTCGGAATTGATAAATATAAAAAAGTCATTAATACTTAATTTGTATAATTAGATTTAATAAAAATATTAATAAAAATAATATCTGCTTATATTTGACTTTACGATGAAAATCTGAAATTGTTTTATAAAAATTAATAAAAATTATCGGAATTTAAGTATGAAGCATGTTCTTTTATGATGTGATATTTTAGTAAAGTGTTCAATCTAGCCCTGTGTGTGCAATATGGACACGGGTAAAGTGGTTCAATTTTACAGAAGTAGTTCATATGCTTCCTTAAACTTCTCCAATCACTGTAAGGCTTTTCACACTTCAGACATAAAAGGTTTGTCTTGCATTGATTCCATACATCTCGAGGTAGAGTATTGCAAAAGAGTTGATATTCAACTGCAACAATAAAAAATAAAATTGTTAATATTATTCTTTTGCATTAAAAAAATTAGCTTTCCAAGTAAAACAGCAATTCAGTATTTTCTTGATTCTAAGAAGCATATTTTTTGAGGGTAGATATACATTTTTCCCGATAATCTGAAAGAAAGATTATCAAATAAGAAATATTATTAAAAGCAAGGATTTGTTTATTATATGGAAACGAAACTTCTATAAATAATACACATATCAATGAAGGATTTCACAAATAGATCTCTTTATTTTATGAGATTCTTTCTTCCATAAATACACTAGTATATTACAAGTTCATTAATGTAAAATTTTTATTTGTTTTCTTGAGATTATTTTTTGCTCTATTAAAACTTACAAGAAATATTATTTACAGCCTAACATAATTTTTGTCCTTGTGGAATTAGGATATAAAAAATTTCAATATTAGTAGAAGTATAAATAAAATATTATAAAAATGGCGTATTTCGAAACTAGACTTTATGAACGGCACGTAAATGTCGTTGGAGATGCATTTTTTGACTAAATGCCCACTGACAGAGACTACAAAGAAAGTTTTTTCGACCCCCACATTCATTTCGAACATGCTTTACAAGATTATGATGCAAAGTGTAAGATTTTTCACAATTCGGACACTGGAATCTCTCCCTGTTGAGATATAAGTCCTTGTTTTTTCTCTCTTGATTTTGATTGTCCGCTGACTTCGTCTTCAGATTCACAAGTCCTGGGTGTGCATTCCGATACCAACCCAATCCTGAAAATCGTCCATTAATTAGTAAAGAATAAATTTAGAAAAAATAATGTATTTTTTTGTATCTTGAACTTGATCTTTATTGCAGGATCGTAAAACAATGCAGGCAATATACTTTTGTCAAGATGCTTTTATTTATAATAACATACTGAGAAAGAACAATTACATAACTCTACTTCACAAAAAATTGATCAGTAGGCACTCACGTTAATAATTTTGATTAGAAATAATCTCTTCATTTGATAAAAGGTAGAAAAATTCCTTTATCGTGCTAGTCTTCTTCTTGGTGGAACGTAGATGTTGTGAAGTTTAAACAAGTGTCTACGCAGGGCTACATTTTGAGAATATTTTGCTGGACAATGATTGCACATAAAACGTTTTTGGCCACCGCATTCAAATCTGACATGCCTCTTCAAAGTTTTCTTGCAAGAATAATTTTTCCCACAAGCAAAACATCGAAAAACTTCCATGCCGTCACATTTTTCTTGAGGATGACTTTCTGCGTTCACATTTTGCCAATTTTGTCTCTCATAATCGTTTTGCCGAGGAGGTAAGTTGTAGAAAAGTCTTTCGTCGAAACCTGAAAGAAAATAATGTTATGATGTATATAGGTATTTTAAAATTTTCGGAATATTTAGCTTGCATCAATATAAAAAATCTGCTTTCATATACTTAGAACCTGTAAAATAAATCTAGATTTCTATAAATAAAAGACTGCATTTCATTTACATTCGATATCTGCTTGGATAAAAATAAAAATAAATCATATTAGTGCATTTGAACCAATTTTATTTACCGAACTTACATTTACTTTCACACGTTTGACTTTTCACTATTTCAGCAGGATCTAATTTTCATTAGAAAATCAAATTATGAAACAAATTTAATTTATAACTTGTTAAGAAATTTATTAATTCTTATGTAATTTTTAAACTCTTTTATTTTTGCAATGTTAAAAATACATGTTGCACAAACCTTCTTAACTAGTAACAAAATAAGTAAAATAATGAATTAACTTTCAATTTTATTGAAAGAACTTCTATTTTTGTTTAGTCTGTAATTTACAATTTATTTATGATAACTTAAAAACGAAGTCATTAACTCTATTCTCTAAAATATAAACTTCTATCTTTTATAATTTACTATAACTATCAAATGAAAAAATATTAGAAATTTTTTGGGTTATCTAAATAGACTTTGTGAATACAATATAAATGTTGCTGCAGATTCATTTTCCGGGTGAATCCGCGATTACAAACGTAACAAACAAACTTTTTAATTCCACCGCATTCCATCTTTTGGTGCCTTTTAAGATTTCCTTCTTGGGAATATGATTTAACACAATTGGGACACTTAAACCTCCTCGTTCCTTTTTGTATTTCTTGTCTTGGATTTACAACGTATCCGGACACAGATGGCTGAGACGAAAACCAATAGTTTCCTGAAAAAAGAAGAATGCTTTAATTAGTAGAACTCGCGTCAAAACATATTTATAAGTAAGTAAATATATCAGAAACAAAAATTACTGAAAAATTAAACGGAAAAATTAAAAAGCGTAGTAATCAATATCAGTTTTTATTGCTAAAAAATTTATTTATTTCCACTTATGACTCTTTGACACATATATACCTCTCCAGACGTGAAAATACAAAATCTTTTTATAAATTATTTTTTTATCGAACAATATACTGAAATTACACCTACTTTTGCTTTTAAGATACAGCTACTGTATAATATAATCAGAGAGTACGAGACACTTTAAAGTGACAGAGAACTACAATACAATTTATTGTAACAACAATTTGCTCTTTGGCTTCACACTCTTACATTATCGCTTTTAACAACGAAATGTAAAAAATACGCCTGAAATTTTTTTGCATGTATTCAGATTTGATTGTGTTATTATTTGACTGATTAGCAACCTAAAACCTCTAAAGTTAAACTTATCCTATTCCTTATTATAAAAGATTTGTTCCGTTCAATATTAATCGTGATGTCAAAAACGTAAAATAAATATAGATCTACTATATTACAAACTGCGTTGGCATTTTGTTCAAAGAAATAAAACTACTAAAATCCTGCCTCTATGAGAAGGGAAAAAATTTAATTTATTTTCTAAAATCCTTTTAGGAGTTTGATAATTTTTTTCAAACATTTGCGTTTGAAGCGCCAGATTCGCACATTAAGTGGGCGAAGTTCTTCACACACGCTTAAAACGTGTGCGAAGTAAACCAGCCAGGTCTTTGCCCACGCTTTAAGCGTGTGTAAAGTAAATCAACCAGTTCTTTGAAATTGGCAGATAGCCACTCGAAAAACACGGGTCCTACAGGGGCTCCGCCCTTAAACCCCAATTCGACTAATTTGTATAATCTAACTTCTCACACCCAGTTTCAAATATATTATGTGAGACGCGGGCGCGTGGGTGTCACATAATATACTATTAGTGACGAGTTCGCACGTGACGATCAAGGTTACTTTTCTGGGCAAATTTAGTACGACACACTGGACAAATAAATCTGGGCTCAACGCCACACTCGTAACGCTGGTGACGCCACAGTGATGTCAAAAATGTGTAACTTCTTTTGCATTTTCCACAAATGTGTTCTTTCGGTTTCCTGTCTGCCTCTTCAGAGCTGTCTTTCAAAATCTGAGCATTGCATTCAAATTGTTTGTGTCGTGTCAGAGAAGCTTTTAAAGTGTAAGATCTTCCACAATCATTGCAAACATATTTTCGAGAAGTCCAGCAAGTATTTTTAACTAAACTAGAACGATTTAAAACATTGAACGAAGTCATGGAACGCAAACGTCTTTCTTGAAAACCTCTCGAGGTTGATGGGAGAGTGGCTATTGTCCAATTAGATGCGCTATAATTTCGTCCTGGAAAGAAAAAATCAATATTAGATTTAAAAATAGAAATGTATACTTAGCTATCTAGTATTGTTAGTCATGTTATATAACATTGCAGTGCTTTCTGTTTTATGCAAATAGTAGAAATAATTTTTATTTATAGCAAATATCGTGCATAAGTTAGAAATAGAATAAGGGATGCAATATTTGGTAGGAACATTTATTAAAATTTATTGTGATTTCAGAGTAATACATCTTAATAACTGCATTCAAGGAATCAGTACAAAAGACACAGAACAGTAAATTTTCGGGTAACTTACACTCTTAAACGATAAAAATATTTTGTATATCTTGATACCTCCATGTTAAAAAATTGCTCTTGGAGTGATCGTCTAAAAGAACCACTCTTTAAACTTCTTTGGAATCTTTTGAATTTTCTCAATTCCTTAAATTCTACTTAATTCGTTGAATCTTTAAAATTATTCCATAGAATTCAAGCTATTAAAGGAACTGGAGGAATTCTGAGAATTCCAAGAATTCACACGATTCAGGGAATTTAGGAAATTCAGATAATTCCAGGATTTCGGAGAATTCAGGAACATGAGACACTTCGGCGCACTTGGAGAATTAAGGGAGTACAGAGAATTCATTAAATTCAGGCAATTCATTGAATTCGCTGAATTCTTAGATTTAGCTATATTCCTTGAATTCTCTGAATTCCTTTAATTACCTAAATTCATTTCATTAAATCCTCTAAATCCAAATAATTCAGGAAATCCCAGTGACTTCAACATAATGCAAAGATTTCAGGGAATTTAGACGAATTCAAGGAATTTAAAAGAATTTGTAGAAATTCAGTGTAAATTCAATCAAAAAACAGAGCAGTTCTTTTAGGCAAATTTTTTAACATAAATCAATATTTAAAACAGAGTTACACACATATTAATTTGAAGGAGTACAAATTCTCCTTCAATATGGAACTAATTATACCTAAGATGATGAATTATTTAAAATAACCAACTAAAGATATAGAATTCAAACACACACAACGTTAAAGATAAAAATACGAACGTCGAAAAAAAGTCAACTTTGGTATAACTAGAAAAAAAAAATCAATAAAATTATGCAATTGCTTCGTAACGATTGTACGAAATTTCAAAACGTAAATATTATATTCAATTATCTTCATCTTTGATTTTGATAATTGCTTTGAAAAAATCTTTCTCGAACTTCAAGTGGTCGGCATTCATATGTGTGTACAAAATGTCTTCGCGGTTAGTTTTAAAACAACAATAACGACACGAGTGTAGAGAAAATCCACACAAAAAACGTTTGTGACGAATCAAATATTCCCGGTCAGGAAAGCTACGTCCACATTTCTCGCAGTCGGTTTTATCAAATTTCTTCTTGAATTCGAGAACTTTCGAGTTCTTTTTTATTTCGCGCATTTTGTAGACACACTTGAGATTGTCTATTTGAACTGAGCAGGGGTTTATTTTAAATTTCTGAAAAAGCTCTCTGGTTAAAGTATCAGGAGAAGATTTTCCTTTGGCAAAGTTTTCAGCTTTAATATTTTCCTTCTTGGGAAGAACGCCGGTTTTCAGACTTCTTGTAGATCTCCTTGTGTCTCTTAGATTCAAAGTTTTTCCATACCAAACAACAACATTGTGTTTTTCTATTTGGTGTTTACGGAAAGGTACTTTATCTTCAAAGGATTCTCCGCACTGAGCACAGAGATAAGGTCCTTTGGACAGTCTTGCTTCTCCTTTTAGTAGCCTAGGTTTTTTTTTCAAATCTTTGGTCTCATCTGAAAAAACATTTATTAAAAATTAGCTTTTTTTAGGATGCAAAAGAATTTCAGCGTTAAAATTTATGACGAGTTACAAATTTTCCACTATACACTTTAAGGTTTCCTGTCCAACAATTTACATTTATTTTGCGGGTGGGACAATCACAAAAGCATCATGCACGACTTTTTCTATCAGTTTGAAAATAAAAAATATATTCTAAGGCTGGATTAGTTCGCTTTATTAACATTAAACAAAATACATTCTAATTGCGATATTAATCAAAAAAATAAACTTCAAATAACATTATGACATTCTTAATACATAATTATTACGAATTCAATAAATCAAAATTTTGAGAAAGTAAATAAAATATGAACAATATTGAATGACCAATGATTTAAAAATATTTAAATGAAAATTCGAATTATAAGCATAATATAACAACTTAATATAACTTATTAATAAATTGTCATTTTCAATGACAATTTAAATCAAAATCGATTATTATACCAAATATAATTGATATTTTTCATATATCTCACAAACAAAAATATAAAAAAAAACAGTACTTAATATCGTCTGCTGTAACTTGTTTTCTTTTTTATTAGGTGGATTACACTGCCGTTGCAAATTATTTACACAGCTCACGCGACTGATACTAAGAATCACTGCTGAATTTGAAACGTGAATACTCGTTTAAAAATGAAATCCGAAACTTAAAATCAAAAAACCGTTGAAAAACTTAGGAAATTTCGCCTCCAATGGCAGATTCTGAACGTACGGACCTGGAAAAGGGAAGGTGGAATTGGAAAAGGGAAGGAGGCTTCACCTTAAAGTTCTTCGTGCAGGCTTGAACAGTGTGCGATGCATATCTTTCAGTTCTTTACACACGCTTTAAACGTGTGCGAAGTAAACCTTGCAGATCTTTACGCACGCTTAAACCGTGTACAAAGCAAATCAGTCAGCTATTCATATTTTTGAACGAGTAATGACATCTTAAAGTCAGTTAAGATAATCATGTCCGACGAGAATGATTATGGGCGTTGTATTTTACTGCAGACGAGAGCGTCTTACTCTTGATTTCTTTGGAGGAAAATTAACCTTCCCGTAAACTTCCGAATGAATGACACTAATATGATTACGAAGGGTAACTTTTTGCGTAAAGTCTCGATTGCAATAATGACAGACAAATTTAAATCTTGGATCATTGTGACATTCGTATTTTTTATGATGGCACAAGCTACTTTGCCACTTATAAGTTCGAGTACATGTATCACATTCATACTTCCTTTCATCTGAAGTTTTCGAGTGTTTAGAATGCACATGTTTTAAAAGGGATGATTCGAGACGAGCTGTGTAATGACATAAATGGCACTTAAATAAAGGAATTTTTTTCCCTTCAAGATGCTGCTGATGAATAAAATGGCCTTGGCCCTGAACGTCCGTGTTCCATTGGTTCTGAAATTTCGTGTTCCATTGGCTCTGAACATTCGGGTTCCATTGACCCTGAACATTAGGATTCCCTTGGTCCTGAACTCTATTGTAGACAGACCAAAAATCATTTGTTTGAATGTCAACGGATGGCTTGTATGTCAATCTTGAGTTTAAAATTGGATAAGGTGTTGATGCCGAAACTCCCATGTAAGACTTCCATTGATCTGAAAAAATGTAATAATTGTCAATATGATGTAAATTGCGTCCCATTTGTGCGTTTAATGTTTTGTGACATTTTATAGCGTTAAAATGAGAGAGGCATAAAGCGAAAATAGAAGCAATGAGAAAAAAGTTGCCCAGTTAGTCATTTAATAAATAAATTACTCGTTCGAAGTTTTAATCGGTAGTTTATTAACAAAGCTGGAATATTCCTTTTTCGTCACTATTTACAAGATATTTTATAATTACAGCGTAATATTCATTAGAAAATTCCATAATAAATTTCTTTCTACAATAATGGTATTATAATAAATTATTCACATTGAAATACTTTATACAGTTTTTAATATATTCATTCTATAATAAAAAAGACTCCTCCTGTATTGCTTATTGGAAAAATTAAATTAAAAAAAAAATAGCAATAAAAGTTAATCAGGATTTAGTCTAATAATCCTTTTAGAAGAATATTTTTTGGAAACTAGTATTGCCAATGTTAAGTGATCCAAAGCTGGACATATAATTAAGGGCCATTTTCCCTTTTACTGCTTACATTTAAGGGACATTATTTCCACTTTAGGCACCAGAAAGTTATTACCTATTCTTTGATCCGGGCCCTCAAAACAGCCACCTTTTTTCGAAGACTTACTTCTAATAATATATCACATTCAAATTTCATATAATTTTCAGATTTGGGTTTTAATTAATTGACTAATTTATTGCGCCCTATTAAATTCAAACTATACTGAAATTTCAAAATGTGGTAAAGTGAAGAAATAACAACATTTTTTTAAATCAAAAATCCAAGAACACAAATCTTTTCAAGTGAACACACTATTTTTGTCTTACAGTGCCTGATAATCAAAATTAAATAATAATCAATAATAATAATAATATAATAATATTATAATAAAATATATACAATAAAATATAATAACATAATAATATAAATAATAATAATAATAAATAATAATAATTATTATTATTTAATTAATTTCACTAAGTCCTAAGAGCAATTTTTTACTAAAATCTAAGTTTCTAATTCTGATTCGGAATACAATTTAATTCGAATGCATTTAATTCTGTACATATTTAAATAACGCCAATACTGACAAATTAGCGACTGACTATAGAAAATTAAAGTTACAGCTTGCTTTCGAATTAAAAAACAAAGTATTTTTTAATTTTAAATATGAAAAAATCATTATTGTGAAATATCTGTAAGAAAATTATATAATTTATTTTGCTTGCAGGTGAGAAAACAAAAAATTGTAAAAAACTTTTGAAAGTAAGATTGCGGAAATTTACAAAAATATTTTCTTAAATATGAAGGTCCAGTAAAATCTGGCTGCAGAGGCGAAATCGAAATCAACCTAAAAAAAACCGTCTGTAGATAGACAAGCGCAATAAAGCTCGCAGTTACCCGTCTAACAATGAGAGGTCACGAGATGTGCCTCACCGACTCGAGGCAATGGGCCTTAAGTTTCCGAGATTAGAGGTTTGAGGATTTACGTTCGAGCGCTCGAATCGCCACTGGGTAGAATTAGCGACGCACATCTCGCGACCACTCCTTATAAGGAAAAAATACAGGGGTATAAGTGCGCTGGTGGCTGGAAACTGCCTGTTATAAAGCCACCTTCAAATAGGCGACGCTCATCCAACAGCCTCTCCTTATAAGGAACAGACTACAAGCGCAACAGTGCTCTGGCGGAAACGGCGTGAGGACGAGTCGTGGACTGCCCTTTTGGAACAAAGATTAAAGTGGCCTCGCAGGCGACTTCTTAGAGTGGATTTACACTTTTTTACATTTTAACATTACTTTTACAAGAATCTTTTTAACAATTCCAAGGGCTGAAAAATGACTATATTTTTCGGCTAGGCTGTACATATTTTCCTGCACTCGTAAAAGTTCAGAAAGCCACTTATTTTGGACCACTCTAATTGAAAATGTATATTATCCGTCGCATCAATTCGGTCGGTACCGGCAAGTATTCATATGCTTTGACAAGTCATGTTTTCGTTTCGACTTGTAATCACAATAATCGCAATCAAAACGCGGCTCTTGATTACACTCGTAACTTTTATGCCGCAGCAAAGTGTGCTTGTGCATGTAAGTTCGTCCGCATTTATCACACTCAAAATTCCCCCTTGTGTAATTTTTGCGATTTCCGAAATTTTGATGAGGCCGTGTGTAAACATGTTGCTCCCGTTCAGATTCTGAAAAAACAGGTATTCTTTGTTCCTGAAGTCCATGGTAATTCCCCCGAAAATCATAGGATTCTACACCAGCGATCCATAATGTTGAATATTGATCTGAAAAAATTTTAATTGACAATCAGACATCATTTCAGGATTTTACATAGAATTAAAATGAAGATTTACAAACATCTAGAGAAATATGAAATAATAATGAGTCCATCTATGAGTAAGTTGATCTTTTAAGATATTTATTATCAATTTAATTATACAGTGAACAAAATTTTTTGTGTTTGCTGTTCGTTACAAAATTTTTGAGTACGAATTTTAGTAAACCAACTAAATTCAACTCAAATATTCTGAATACATTTTTATGCAACTGAGTTTAAATAAATTAAGTTTAATTTCATCCAATATATTTTTATTCAATTTAAGAAATTACAAATAAAAATCAAAACAAAAAGTCAAGAAGAATTCTACTAAAGTTCACTGGTTTAATTCAATCATTAATTATTATTTAATGGATTACTTACAACTTAAACTCATCAAATGTTCGAAAATAAATTCTTGAATCGTTGAAATCGTTAACAAATAATTTTTCCATAAAATATGATAAACAAATGACCTATGATTATAATTAGGTACCATTTATTAAACTCGTATAATTTTTTTCAACTCGTAAAAAGTGATATAAAAAAAATTTCCGCATGTATGGTTTACATAGAATAAAAAAATAATTAAATGAAAAACAATCGTTTTTCTGAATAATAGCACCACTAACAATAATTTTGCGATTCGGTGACTTCCCAATATCAGAGAAATTAAATTAGGCCATATCCATTTTGAAATGGAAAGTAGTTTTACCTTTGATTTAAACCAATAAAAGTCTTGTACGATTTTAAATATAAAAGAATATAAAATATAAAATAAAGTTCTTTTTTTTATTGTCCACTAAAAAAATACTGTCTAAAACGACAAGTATTCATATGTTTCGACAAATCATGTCTCCTTTTGGTTTTGTAGCCGCAAAAATTGCAATAAAAACGAGGCGCTTGATCACACTCGTAACTTTTATGCCGCTGAAAACTTTTCTTGTGCATGTAAGTTCGTCTACATCTATCGCACTCATAATGCCCCTTTGTATCTTTTCGATGTTTTTCGGAATTATTATCAGGCTGCATATAAATAAGTTGTTCCGATTCATTTTCATCCATGGCCCATAGTTTTGGAAATTGATCTGAAAAAAATTGAATGGCCAATCAGAAATCATTGATGTATTTAACAAAGCATAGTTACAAACATCCAGAGACGGGTGTGTACAATTTTCACAATTCTGCAGCTTTTCAAATTAGTAGGCGCTATTAGCAAGCGAAAATCAAAAAAGGTTTAGGAGGATTGATACAACCTCAAGATCAAACCAAAACAAGTTTTACAATATTTAATTCTCGTAGTTTTATTTTTAACTTTAGAAAAGGAATTTCCTTTGATTGCTGCAATACAAAAATCACAATTAGTTAGAAAAAGCAAGATATGTAGTGTTTAAGATCTTCATGATCAAGTCAAAGTATCCGAATGTAACTCTTCCCACATTCATCAAAGTTTTGTTTTTGTTTTGTAGAAATATTAAAAATTGGTAAACATATGACGAAAAAAATCATTTTTATAGTGCATCAAAATTCTAATTTCCTTCTTGTACTGCAATTTCCTTCGACGAACTCTCTCGAACTATGATTAAATAAAAATTTAATTTCCATATTTGGATTTATTATTTTTAAAATATTTTATCACTATGAAATTGAATTTTACCTTCAATTATATCTTCCTTGATACCAAACATTTCTTCTTTGATATAAAGCTACAAAGTCTGAACGCCAGCTTTATACTTATTTTTCAAAGGAATATCAATTCTTCATGTTCTTTTCGGTATTTTAAAAAAAGGGCTATAAATAAAAAAATGAAAAGACGTTTTAAGAGAAATACATGGACACCGCTTACTTTCCTTGAACTTATCTGAAAAAAAATTAGAAAAAAATCAGAAAATAAATAAAATTCTTATATTCCGGAATGTTGTATTTCACATGTTGTGGGGATATCCCACTTTTTACAATTAGGAAGCATCATGTAGTAAATTCTGATTCAATTTGTCTAAAATGTGGCGCATCTGCACATTTTAATAATGTTTATACTCAAACATTGTTTTCATAAAAAGAAAGCATTCACAAATCCTGGGAGGTTTGCAGTGTTCGCGACGCATATGATGAAGCAAGCTTTGATCCCAAGCATAACTGTTCCCAGATTCATCACGCTTATATTTATTTTCTGGACTATCACAGGAATTTTTTTAATTTTGATGCATATGCCGATTAAGGTGGATCTTAAAGGGCATCTCTTCATCCCATAATTTTCACTGAAATTGAAAGTATTTCCTTCTTGTCCTGAAACTTTCTTCGAAGATATCTCTGGAACTAAAATAGGAATAAATGTAACTTGCTATTCTGTATTTGCTATTTTTGATTAGGATATTTAAGTACTGTGAAAAATTATTTTTACTTTCAATTATTTCATCCTTGATGCCTATATCTTCGCCATCGCTATATGCAAGATGCCAAGACCGGGCGAGAGATTCAAACAAAGGAGTATTTTCAAAAGTAAGATTAGTTACTCGTATATATGAAGTGGACTTGTTTTTTGTATCCTGCGATTCTGGAAAATAATTTAAAAACATGGAAAATCGTTCGGTATTTAGACGTTATGATCCCACTTTTTCGATCACTGTTCAGTTTTCACCATTAGGACACCAGGCGAGAACAAGAAAATCATGGGGTAAATTTTAATTTCATTTGTGATTTAGAAAATCTTAAATTGTCGAAACATTATTTTATTAATAGAGTTCTTCATCTAAATTATAGAAAAAATTGTATTGTAAATATTACAACAATGACATTCTTAAACAGGGTGTATTATATTAAACCCACTTCTTGATTATTATTTTTTTCAACTCAAGAAGATAAAATAGAGGGACGCTCATTTCATCGTTTCAGAAAAAAATTCATCTGGAATTTTTGACAATCATGTAAAGATTACCTGAGACTTTTCCAAAAATAAACAATTTTTTTAATGCAATAGTTTTAAAACGATCATAGATGTAGGATTAGTTATTTTGACGTCGGAGCTCTTATTCTTTGAATTAATAGAAGATAAATTTCACAAATTGCTAATTTTTGTAAAAACAGCCGCCGTTCTTTACTATTAAAACAAAATCATTTTTCTCAGATTAATTAAAAGAACAGAAGTTCCTAAGCCAAAAAATAAAATTCCAAATTCCTGTGTTCGTTAAAAAATAATCCATTTTGAAAAAATGGTGTCATTTCTTCAGAGTTATCAAAGCCTAATGCAATATATTTATATTTGGTGATAAAATAAACGAAAGTTGGCCGTTCTTCAGCACGTAATAAAGTCTTCTTTATTTTATTACAAAAAATCAAAATTCCCAAAAATAAAGTTGATTCCATATGTAATGATGGAGACGATATGGAATTAAGTCTATTAATATCGATTTTGAAATTTTTACTTCAAGCAATCAAATTTTATAAAAACATCTACATTATATACTATTGTATACAGGGTGTTCAAAAAGTCTCAATACACCTAAATATCTCTCCAGGTAAATATTTTTTCAAAAAGGTCAAGGCCATTCTTG